>CAWUFW010029485.1:0-18961 GCA_963921515.1 Calotriton arnoldi | reverse complement strand
TCGGGAAGAGGAACGCCAGTACCACACTGAAAAACCCATACCACCCTGCACATATGAACAAGACACATGAAACGGAACACCAAAGAGCCCGGGGACCGACAACAGGTGGCCCAAGAATTACATCCACACACAAGGCCCAACGCAGAGCGGAAAGGCAGCCTGCCGCCCACACAAGGGAGAGCAGACAGCACTGAATGACCTTCCATTCCAACACCGAAACCACAGCCCTACGACAGAAGCCGGTGAATACAGCCATTGTCCAAGAATAGACCAACACAGGCATGCTGAGGAGACCGACCACACGGCAGATAGCGCATATCACAGAAGCACACAACGGACGGGGAGGAAAGAAGAAAACACTCCCCCATGTCGGCCACATGCAAGTTAATTGGAAGGAGTCACACAGCACCAACCTTGAACTGTCTGAGAAGCATGTGGGAAGAGGGCCCGTGTCCTCCAAACAAGCCAACAGAACACAAGTCCTGTCTCCCCACGACTACACAGAGCTCACAGCAACCCCGGAGCGTGCACATTGCAGACTGCACACACAGCCGGAGCACGCCACCTCTACGAACCGCTGCGAAATGGCAACCGCAACACACCTACCCAACTACGCCGAAGAGCTCAAGCTGTACCAAACCAGCACGATACATACATTGGGATGCGATCTCCTGTCCCTGCTGAACGTAAGTTACCGACTGACTTACCGCATCACATTGTTCAGCTGCGTCATGCCCGTCTTCTACTGTCGGAGGTGTCCCTACCAGCATCCCGTCGAGATATGCCTCTCCAACCCGGCATGTCTGAAGGCGGACCTGCTACCACTACTCCTCCCTCTGGACGCACACGACAGGGCCTGCTCTGCCTATGGGGGCATGGCGTATGTGGCCAACATCGCACGCGCACTGAAATGGAACCACTGTGCCTCCACACGACGGATCATCGAGAACAGCTACATCGAATGTCACCCAGCATGCCCCATCATGGTCCTCCAAGGGACAACCTACGAACAACACCTTGACAGCCACCATCCGCTTCATTGGCTGGCAAACATGTACACCACCAATGACATGGAAGCCCTGCTGGACGGCATCGCATACCTGTCAACCTGTAAATACGTCGGACCACAACGCAGGTTCCCGAGTGACCTATGAAGTCCAACCCCGCACCCATGCTCAGCTTCCGCACGGACTGGCCAGTCACCACCACAACAGCCATACCAAACGACCGGCAACTGTAACCACACCATCAACGACATCGCCATGACATCGGATATGACCGGGACATGCACACTGTTCCCCATCACATCCAGGAACACCGCATGCATCGTGGGAGGCAGTGGCATGGGCTCTGTGCATCGCACCCACATGGACGGAACTGCACGAACAACCAGGACACGACATGGATCCAGCGCCCATGGACACACACACCGCTCAGTGGACATGAATAGGTCGCCTGGAGTCTGTGGGTGCTGCACCCCTCCCACCCCCGCCCCGGGAATCCCATACCAGGACCTTTGCATGGACGACAAGTGCATACAACAACAACACGACCCCAGTGACTGTGACATGTCCAGTAACCACCACAGTGCAACAACAAGTGGCACGCCGCTGCATGCACGCAAGCACATGCCCTGATGTCATCTCACATGCACGCGTGCATGAGGAACAACCGCAGCAAACCTGTCACATGGAACTGAGATGGACTGTGCCCATGATGCCGAGCGGTCTGGTAGGCTACATGTATACCGTCTGTGTCAAAGTCCGCAGCTCCGCAGCTATACGTAAATGTACATTAGCACAGCCTTGGCCAAGCAGATGTAACCCCACACCCTATCCCATTTGTAATCATGCTCAGTATATCCTCAACATGTATTCCGCTGCCAGTAGTGTCCACTATACTGCATCACAGAGGACAGAAGACTCAATATAATGTTTGAAACCAGAACTGTCTCCGCTGACTCATTTCACAAGTACGAATGAGAGAGGATGAGAGTATGTGAAGTACACGGCAGTCGTGACATGACCATGTAGTCCACTGGTATTGGATGTCAACGCAAATGAGTAGCACTACTGTGGAAGACACACATGTGTCGTGTGAAGTCGTATGGACGCAGTGCTCAGGTGGGTGGGTGCGACGGGTAGATGCGCACATGCCAAGTTGGAGCACGCCGTGTTGGGAGGGCTCATGAACAGTACACCACCGCTTCCCTGGGCATTGTGAGAGGACACCTGTCGGGGGAGTGAACACGTGTGTGCACAGCAGCCGGGCACACGTACAAAGCGGTGCCAGGCGCACCTCAGCCCACCCTCTGTGGACAAGCTGGATCCTGTTGTGCGCCCGCCATGCCCCTTGACAAGGCACACACAGCCCCAGTCGACCAGGTGTAACCCCAACATAGTCAATCCGCACAGGGGATACAGGGCACGGGATGGCAGTGGAGCATGGTGTGTGAGAGGTCTCCTCGCGCTCCTCCTGGTCATATCACGCAGGCAATAGAACCTCAACGTGCAGCATGGCAAAAGTCAAATGGAAGTGTAGGGGGACGCACCACAGCACGAGCAGCACTGACGTCACGGGAGGTGGCTCGCACCATCCCATCCATTGCCCATCATACCAACCACGCCACATGCCATTGCGACTAAGTGCAAGCGCGTGCGCCACCACCCCTGAGCCCTCCCAGAGAGGCCAAAGAGTGAATGTGTGGGCCATCAGCCACAGACGGACGCGGCATGGCCGCAAGGGCAGCCACAGCCACTGGGTGTCGCAGGTGGCGGATCCGGAAGGCGAAGACTGTGATGCATAGTCCATGCAGGCCGGGTCTCCATTTGGGGCACCACGCAGGTGGACGGCGTCCCGCCACACATCATACCCTGAGACAGCCCACTCGTGCAACTGGACCCACACATACACTCCTTGCCCTCTCTGGTGCGAGCTTGGGGCTGCCTGTGCAAGCGCTAGCCTCGCAGGTGAGCATGCATATTGGGGGCGAGGGGAGGACATGAGGGCTGGGGCGAAGATGACTGTATCACTGTCAGTTAGTACAAGGGATGACCCAGATGTGGAAAGGAAGAGACGTGTCCCGTGTGTACTGCAACTAGTCGCCAATCCAACTACCCCCCATGTCCGGAATGTAAGCCCGCACCTAGGCCCGCCCATCCGCCACATCGAACATACCACCAGCACGACAACCTTCCCATTCGAAACACTGACTGGGGGTGGCGACCAGTGAACAATCATGTGTAGCCTACCCACGCGTACATGTGGGCCCTCCATGATCCATGTCACCTGCGGCAAAGACATGACATGCGCAATGAGGGAAGTGAGGAGAGCTGTCCGCCCCACGCGCAGAAGGTGCATCAGCTCCACAGACCCAGCAGCGAGTCCAGCAGGGGTCACATGTGCAGGGGCAGCTGTGCCTGGTGTGAAGGCACATGCATATAGACAGCACATCGACCAATGTGTAGTCTGCCCACATCCACAGTCCATCATCATGCGGACATAGGAATTGAACACAGGGCAACACATCTTAGCTGGTGCACCCACCGTGACCAACAATGCGCAATCATCGACGTACCCGCCCTGTGCATGGCCCCCCACCCAACGGAGGCACATCCAGTGCCACCATCCCACACACACAAGCCTTCCACGGAACATGCTGTGTCCAATGGTCAGTACAGAGTCAGCGCCCATCTGGTGGATCCTGAACAGGAGCCACATGCACACACATGCCAGCTCCCACTATGTACGACTGCCACCTGGCACGTGCAATGTAACCTCTCACCTGTGACGTGTGACTGCAAGCACACAGCCGTCTTGGCATGGGGCTGTCAATGTGGACACCAGTCAATGTTTCGGGAGCTGTGATCCGTACAGTGCTGTACATAGGGTGCAGTGCTGACACCTACTACTGTCTCATATCCCCTCGTGCCACAGGTCCCACTTGTATTGGCCGCTCAGCCCGTGCCCACATCGTCGTCGTCGTGTGCCATACTCATCCAGCCTCGGAAGCAGTACCATGCTCAGCAGACACTCATGTTGCCGTGGCGTTGCCGCTTGACGAATATGCAGTCAGTCCCCATCAGCACGCCCCGCAAGTCATTGGGGCCTAGATCCCCATGTGCATGCACATGGCAGTGGTATGTCTCACTTGCCATTGCCATTGTTGGGAGACCTGTGTAAGTGTATTGTGGCCGTGCCGTCCCAGCTCGACAGCTGGGCTGTGGCCCATGTGCTTGCTCAGTCATGTCAGTGATGTGTATGCGAAATTGCTATGTGCCGTGTTGCTTTGACATGTGTCCTCTGCCATTTAACCCAGGCGGAGACCGAACATTGACCGCCCATACCAATTGCTGGCGGACATGGACGATACAGAGGTAATCAGGAAGTTTCGGCTGGACAGGCCAACTCTGCATCGACTGTGTGCCATGTTAGAGCCCCATCTCCGTCCCCGCAGGGTGTATCCGACTGCTGTCACCCCCACGGCTAAGGTGATGGCCGCCATGCATTTCTTCGCCACTGGGTCATTCCAGCACACAGTGGGCAGTGGAGGAGGGATGTCCCAGCCCATGTTCAGCAAGGTGCTGAGGGATGTACTGGCAGCCATGATGCTGTACCGGAACAGGTACATCAGATTCCCCAGGGCTCGTGAATTGGCGGCAGTGAAGGGTGCATTCTATGCCCTTGGCAGAATCCCACACGTCGTGGGAGCCATTGACTGCACTCATGTTGGCCTTGTTCCACCACAGGCCACTGAGCACCTGTACCGCAACAGGAAGCACACGCACTCCCTGAATGTGCAAGTGGTGTGCCTTGCGGACATGGTGATCACCCACGTGTGTGCAAAGTTTCCAGGCTCGGCCCATGACGCACACATAATGCGCAACAGCATCTTGCCACGACTGATGGCCAATCTGCAACAGGATCGTGGCTGTATTGTCGGTGAGTATGTGGAGTGGTGTAGCGTGCTGGTTGTGCGATGCTGTCCCCTGTCCAGTTGGAATAGCAACGGTTCTCTGTGTCCCTCACACCCAGGTGACTCTGCGTATCCGAATGGGGCATGGCTGCTCAGTCCATTGAGGAATCCTCGCACCCCAGCAGACGATCGATACAATGAGGCACATGGGAGGACCAGACGTGTGGTCGAGCGTACCTTTGGCCTCCTCAAGTCCAGGTTCAGGTGCCTGGACCGCACCGAGGGTGCACTGGCGTACTCCCCACAGAAGGTGTGCCAGATAGTGGTGGCGTGCTGCATGCTGCACAATCTGGCCATTCGGAAGCAGATCCCCCTCATTGTGGATGACGGAGATCAACCAGGGCCCCAGCCCGCAGACCAGGACAGCTCGAGTGAGGTGGACAGCGGAGAGGAGGAAGCTGGGAATGTGCGCCAGCAGCTCATCGCCCGCTACTTCACTTGACGGTGAGTGTCCATGTACGACGGATGATGTGTCTGTATCTATGCAGGTGTGTGTGTGCTGTGTCAGGGTGGCCGTATGTTCACTGCGTGCAGTGTGTCAACGCTCCATGGCCAGGGTAGTATGCCACTGTTGGTGACTGTGGCATTGTGCCCTATTGCTCTGTGCGATGTGTGTACATTGCTTGTAGTTGTTGACATGTACTGTGTGATGGGTGTGTGACACACTCATTGAATGTGCTCCTGTTCTGTCTCCCACCCCTAGGTCCCTACAGGCCCTCCGGATTCCATTTCCATGCCACGCATCAGGTGCCTTTCCGCCCAAGGTGGCCGTTGTATTCCGTACAATAAAGACACAGGGCACAAACAGCAGTTAGTGAAAAAGGTGCATTTATTACAAACTGTGACATGTGATTGTGTGTAAGGTGATGACAAAAGTGGTGCGTGCAGTGACAATGAGCTGTCGGTCATGGCTGCGTGATGATCAGGGTGTACCCACTGGTTCTATGTCCATAGTCCAACACACACATGCCATCCAGATGGCTGTGTGGAGTGGGATCGTAGAGCAAGTCAATGCAGTGGCTGGTCAAGGAAGGCTGGCGGAAGGCTGGCTGGCTGCCTCACTTGCGACTGGAGCGTGCGAAGTCCTCCCGGGAGATCTGTTTCCTCTTCGGACGGCCCCTTCCACGTTTGGGAGGGGGTGTGTGGTGGCGACCTGCTGGTGGTGGGTGAGGTGTGCTCACTGGCTGTGGACGCAGGGGAAGTGGACACTGCTGCCCGAGCCTGCGCCCTAGCAGGTGGTGGCGGAGGTGGTGTTGCTGGCCTTGCCTGTGACCCCACCGCCACCACCAGCTGGCCCATGAGGTCCACGAGTTGGTCCATACAGGACACGAATTGGCCCATATGGGCGTCCATGGACCTCAGCACCCCCAGCACCTCCCGCGTGTCAGTAGCAGACCTGGCCCATTGTCCTTGGGCCTCTTCGTAGGCCCCAAGGACTCTGGCCATTTGAGGCAGGGCATGGCTCCCAGGGGAGGCTGGCGTTTCCCTGACCCTGCTCCTCCTACCAGTCCTGCTGCCACCGGCCTGCCCACTAGCCACATTGCTCACCACGGTCCTCGCTGTGGCTCCCAGGGTGGATCCAGTCGGCCGGGCCACCACCTGCGCTGGGGCTGGTGCCAGCGAAGACGTGGTGGTGGTGGAGGCGGTGGTGGTCGGTGCGGCGATGGTGGCGGTTGCGGCAGTGGTAGTGGCCGCAATGACCGTGGGTGTGGCCGCAACGACAGTGGCAGCAGGGGACTGGGACTGTTCAGCATCCCTGGATGATGGGTTGGTGGGTAGGAGGGGTCCTGGGGAGCGGCTGGGCCCTGCCACGCCAGATGGGCCAGCTTGGTGGTCCGTGTCCGAAGAGGTGGACAGATCCTCCAGATCCGTGTGTCCTCGTTGGGGGCTTGTAGGCTGGCTGTGCTGGCTGCTGTCTCCATCCCCAGCGTCCAGCAGTTCGTCACCTGTGGAGAGAATGAGATTTGTTATTGTGTTGCACCTGGCGAAGTATGTATTAGTCGTCTGACATTGGCAGTTCGTGCAATCTCGTACATGGGTTTCCCGGAGGCGAGTGTGTGGCTGTGGCATCTGTAGGTGTGTGTGCTAGGCAATGGGACTGTGTGCTGTGCACATGTGGCATGGGACGGATTGGCCATGCCGATGGGTGTGTTGCTTTGCCCCTACTCATTTTGACTCTGGTGTATGCGGGCTCCTGGCCCATCCTGGGTCTGGTTTGTACTTTGCTTTTGGAGTTCAAATGGAACGCTTAGGAACGCATATGGCAACATGGGGGCCATGCCCCAGATTCGCATTTGGGATGGAATATGCTTTTGGGGTTCAAATGGAACGCTTAGGAACGCATATGGCAACATGGGGGCCATGCCCCAGATTCGCATTTGGGAGGGAATATGCTTTTGGGGTTCAAATGGAACGCTTAGGAACGCATATGGCAACATGGGGGCCATGCCCCAGATTCGCATTTGGGAGGGAATATGCTTTTGGGGTTCAAATGGAACGCTTAGGAACGCATATGGCAACATGGGGGCCATGCCCCAGATTCGCATTTGGGAGGGAATATGCTTTTGGGGTTCAAATGGAACGCTTAGGAACGCATATGGCAACATGGGGGCCATGCCCCAGATTCGCATTTGGGAGGGTATATGCTTTTGGGGTACATGCTGTGAGCCATGGGTGCCGAACGTGACATGTGTTGTGGCAGCATGACAGTGCATGGTCTGAGGTGTGTGCATGCCTGACATGCCCTGCATATTTGCTGTCTGTTGTGGTTACTGGACATGGCATTGGACGCATCGTTATGAGTGAGTGATAGTTGTGTGCCAGCCAACGTATTGCAGTTGTCCCATCTCCTTGGTGTGCGTGCTGCCCTGTGCCATGTGCATCACTGCAGTGCTCGGGGGGTGTGGCCCATGTTGTGTGTTGTTGCTCACAGTGTGTCGTGCGCTTAATTGACTTCTGGCACATGGTTGGTCATGGGCATGTGTCTTAGCGTGACTGCTGTATGTGTGGCAGCTGTGCGGATGACATGCCTTTCATGAGACTGGGGCTGACGGATGGGATGGATGGTATGTTGTATGTGCATGGTGTGTCTGTGTGTTTGATGGGTTCAGTGGTGTTCGTGTGCATTTATGTTGTTCCGCTCTGTTGCGTCTAGTGTTGTTTGTCTTACATAGGCGTAGTTGTGGGGTGTGTGGTTGACAGGCAGTAGGGGCTACATGGACAGGACTTCAATGGTGTTTCGGTTGTGTGTGATGAGTTGCACAGTGGCTGCCGTGTGGGACTATATTCAGTGTGGCTTGTGCATGCAGACGTGGCTCCTTGGGTGTTGCTATGTCTGTGATGGGTCATGTGGGGTGTGAGTCTGCTGTTCATGTCCGTGTGCACATTGTTCACTTGTTCGTGACGGTGGGCGGTGCTGCGTGTTCGTGTGCTACGTGACATGTCCCATGTGTTGGTGGTGTTATGGTCCTCATGCCTCCAGTAATCCAGCCCTGTCCAGTTTCCCACCTGCAAGTTGTTCGTGCGTGCACTGTACTGGATGCCACATGGCTCTTAGCGGGGGTGCTCCATGTTGCAGGTCTGTGGGGGTGGGGGGTGTAGTGGGTCGTGGGGGTGGCTGTACACCCACTGACACCGATTGCTGTGGACCGTGATGTCTGCCTTTCGGCTGTTGTTGTGCACTGCGGTGGCTGACACGTGGGTGTGGGGTGTGGGGGATGCTCCTCCTTGCTGTGCTGTGGGACTGGGGCCTGGTGTGTGTTGTACTTGGGCTGTCCACCGTCCCACCCACTGCACTTTGTGTTCCTGCCACTTACCTGTTACTTGTCAGTTGGTGCAGCTGTGGCGGACACATGGGTGTGGTGGGTGCTCGTTGTGGCGCTTCTGGCATATTTGGGGACCTGTTGGTGGTTACGTGGCTGGCTTAGTGTACACATGTCCCCACGCATCTTACAGTTGTTCGGTTTGGCCTGTGTGTGGTAGTGTCTGTTGCATGTGCGTGTGATGTGTTGTGTATTGTGTGCTGGACATGGGGGTGTTTGTCCCTGGGAGCTGTGGCATGGTGGTTGCGCATGTGTGTACATAGCGGTGTGCTGGTATACATTAGTTTGTACTTACCAGCCTCCACTCCCCCTGCTAATCCGGCGAGGATCTCCGGATGTATTACGACTCGCACCTTCTCCTCCCACGCTTTGAAGGTCTTAAAGAGCGCGGGATTCCCTCCGCCAGTGACGGCAGCCAGCTCTCTGTTTTTGCCCTCCTTCTTCTTGACCAGGCTCTTTACGTCATTCCAACGTTTGTTTATCTCGGTTCTGTTCCTGGGCAGGGTCCCGACTGCATTGACCTGGTCTACGATCCGGGTCCACATTCTGTTTCTGGTGGCTAGTGGTGTGTGCTGGACCATGTTCCCATAGATTTGTGGGTACACCTTGATGATCTCGTCGACCATGACCGTCAGCTCCATGGGCGTGAACTTGGGCATCCTTTGTGGTGCCATGGTGTTTGTGGTGCTGGTGCGGTGTGTGTTGTGTAATGTGCAGGGGGTTTGTGGTGCCGGTGTTTGGTGGTGGTGGTGGTGGTGGTTGTGATGTGTGCGTTTCTGTGGTGTGCTGCTGTCCTTGCTGTGTCACTGTGTCCTCTCCTCTCCTCTCTGGTTTGCAATGTAGCAAGGGGTTGTGGTCTGTGGGAGTGCTGCTTTTGTACTCACCTATGTGGGTGTGTCCTCATGGTCTGTTGTTTTCAGGTGTGTTGTGTCTGGGGTTCTGGCCTTTGTATTTTTTGTTTGTCCGGGGGGTGTTTTCGGGATGTGTACTGTGCTTGTGTATTTGTGCGTGCCTTGCTGTGTGGACTTGTTGGCCATGTTGTGTGCTATTGGTTTTGTGTGCGGATGGTTTCTGTGCAGGTACGTGGGCGCCATGGCTTCTGCCGTGTCGATTCTCATCGGCGTTGTTTGCGCTGGCGGGCGGTATATTTGTTGTTTTTCCGCGCTCATGGCGGTGCGATCGTAATTTCACGTGCGGTGTGTCGGCCGTGTGGGCGGGCGGTTTTGTGTTGTCGTGCGTGTTTCCGTCCGTGGCGGGCGGTTTGACTCCGACTCGGACGATGGCGGGCGGTATTTTGTATGATTTTTCCGCCGATGGCGGTTTTCAGTTTGTGTACTCATAATGGCGTGGTCGGTGTTCAGGCGGTGTGTGCGGGCGGATTTTTGCCGCTTCCATGCCTGGCGGATTTTTTTACGCCGGGTATCGTAATGTGCCCCCTAGTGTTGCGCCGACTGGAGTGGGAATAGTACATTGTATTCCTACTGAGTCCAACGCTTTCCCTACAGTTGCACGGACTGGAGTGGGAATAGTAAATTGTACCCCTAGTGAGTCCAATGCTTTCACTACTGTTGCACTGATTGGAGTGGCAAAAGTAAATTTTACCCCTCCTCAGTTCCACTCTTTCTCTACTGCTAAATTGTAGTGGGAATAGTATATTTATTATTGCATAGTTAATGTGTATTGAATTTTATATTTTTATATATACAAATGTATGCATTTTTTAAGATTATTTTAGTAAAATGTTTTTTCATATATTGGAAATATTCTACATGTTTTTACAGTTTATTTGTTGTACTTATTTTCTTATGAGTATGTAAGCAAATATATGTATATATACACACACACACACATATGTATTTATATTTGTTATATTGGTAACTTTAAAAACAATTATAAATTTATAATGTAAATTAAAAATAATATATTTTGAAATAGTTTTGCATTACGTATATGTGTATAAACATACGCACTTTGATAGATATGTGTGTGTGTCTTTGTTTAAATCAGTAAATATTTATATATTTTTTAAATATTAACATGTTTAGTTTACATTATATTAATGTTAAGATATTTAACTTTTACTTATTTAAACTACATATATAGAAAAAAACATTTTTTCTAGATTTTTCAATATTAGAGTAAAACGATATTTTTTCAATATTTTTGTCATTTCCATTTGATGTATATAAAAATAATATTTTTGCGATAGATATTTTTGACAAAATATTTTTGTATTTTTCGTTTTAATATTGTGTCAGACAACCAAAGCCAGGTCCAAGAAGCAAGCCAAGCAGAGTAAGGTGGTCAGTCCAGTGACTCGAGCTAATAGCGTAGTGACAGCTGTCTAATCCTGTGAAAGGGATGGGCAGGCACATAGCATATGGAGCAAGTCGGCTCCAAGTGCCTGACAGCACAGGCACTGTGCTTCCACTTCGGAAAAGAAATTATGAACCTTGGCTGGGAAAGGTATGCCCGGTAAATAATAAAGAACTGAATTAATTTAAACTGTGCATTCCTAGATACGTTTGTTGGGTAAGCCAGTACTCTGTCCCAGTCTTTGTCTGTAACGGTCTTGTCAAATTTGATTTCCCATTTAATCTGCAGAGCAGCAATGTAGGCCTGGGTATGTTCGCCTATAGCTTTAGCTAGCTAGCTGAATCATTTACGCCTATGGCCCATTATGTTGAGATATTGCAGCATGGCATGTGTGGCAGGTTCTGCCATTGTGATGTTACAGCCTGTTCGCAGCGCATGTATCAAAGCTTTGGGTGTTAGGAAATGTCCTCTGTGTATCTCAGTCAACCCAGATCCTAGAAAGACTAAAAGCTCCTGTCGCAGAAAAGGTTGGCAAAAGTAGTAATGGCTGCTGAATGGCAGTGGTGTAAGTCAGGCAATGTTATAGATCATCTGACGGGAGGGAGGCCTAACAAAGCAATAGCAGATGCATAGGTAGAAACTGGAGCTGTGACCTGAAAACTTTTGCGGAAGCAGTGGTGTGCCACCAAGATCAACCTGGAAGAGAGAGGGGGTGTCTTTGAGGTAAGAAGTGTGAAATAATTGCAGAACCTAACCAGCCTTCAGGAGAAACGCTCAGTAGCAATGAGCTATAGTTAGCACTCATCTAGCCAGCAGCTCTCTGACCACAGCTATGCTGCTAAATTGTAGTGTTCAAAATTGGGCTCTCCAAGCCCACTGTTGTCTGTGGGTAGTTTCAGCTTCGCAAGTGTAACTCAGCGGTGTCCATTCTGCCAGATGTAACTGCCAAGCATGACATCTAGCAAGCAGAATAATTTAAGTCGAAGGCTAGCAAAATCATACAGTAGGCTCAGCAGTATGATCATCTTTGACAGAGCTATTCCTCTTGCCACTGAAAGGGGGAGTGTCCGCAAACATGCCTCTTGAATCCAAATTGCAGAAATTGCTCTAGTGAATGTCTGGGGTTGCCAACTGAGCAGTCCCCCACTAATATTCTGTCTGACCTCCACAGCTAAAATGTGTATACAGTGTTGTTCTGTCAACATGTACACTCTTAGATGCAAATTAAAGGAATATACATTAGATTATGTTTGGGAGTAAGCTGTTTCCACGCGGTGAAGTACGTATAAATATAATAATAGTAACCATAGTAGCCGCATAAAGAATCTAAGCTATAACTGATACAAGGGCTATGCCCACTTGATTTTGGTTACGATATAGTAAAGTCTTTAAATTAGTTTGTGTACGCGATACAGTTGACTCTTCACGATACGACACATAATAACAGCGATCATAGTAGTCGTAACAAATAACCTAAATTAAAGCTAAGAGCTGCTTTTTCTGTATTTTTACAGCCTTCCTCGCAACGTTGCAATATCTATAAAGCAACGATATCCAGGTAATTTTGAGTGTTTAACGGTTTATGGCAATTCATCTCAGTACGATATGATACACTCTAGATAATAATGTATATATTTATCCCTTAGTAATCCCTCACCCGAGATTGCTACATATATTGTCAAGTAAAACCTCTGCTTATCTGCTTGCAATGAAAGGATACTGGTTTTTTATGGGTAAGCATTAGTCTACTCTGATTATTTTATCAGTACACAATATATTTGAAAAACAACTTATTTGGATATTCTCTTTTCTAAAAGGTTTTTAATCTGCTACAAATCTATCGGTGGCACCTACGAACTTAATTTTAGAAGAGATAGTACCATATAAAAAGGTATATCACAATTAATACTGTGGAGGATTTGTATACCTCAAAGAAAATTTAAAAAAATCAATTAAAAAAAAAAAAGATTTAGTATTAAAACAACATGACAATATCAAACATGTCTGTCTTATTTCAGGACATCTCTTCCTTTTCTTCATAATATTACAGTAGAAGATTCTTCATCCTTCTAAATCAATCAGGGGATATCTTGTTGAAACTCCAATAGGTATGTTTCTTTTTAGCAATAGTGGATCATGTGTTGTTTCTGTCCTCATTTTAGTTGGGGCATTGTAATGTAAAGAATATACAGTGGATAATGTGCTGGTTTTGTTTTCATTTTTTAGTGGGGGCGCTGTAGAGTAAATAAAATAATATATGTCAACTTGTATGCCAACTTGTAACTAACTTTGTAATTATGTGTCATCATTTTGATGTAACAAATGTATTAATTGATAATGTATTATATTACATTTTTAGAAAACTCTGTCCTGAATAAGGTGGTTGATCCTAGTCTCACCGAAACGCCGCGTCGACTTTTTGTGTAGTTTTCTTGCCTAAATTTTAACCTTGTTTTTATCTATTTTTATTTTATGATCAAAGCTGCTGTGAAATGTATGTAGAATGGTTTTAATAATATGATGAATAAAATTTGATTTTATACATTTTCTATGACATTGTTTGTTGGCATTATTATATTGGGTCCTGTAAGACTAGCATAAAAAAATAGTGTGTTGCCCTGCACAAATTGATATACGTTATGTTAATTGCTGCTGTGTCTAACTAAATGTGCTTTACAACCCCACTAAGAGTGTACATGTTGACAGAACAACACTGTATCCACATTTTAGCTAGGGACTCTCTTCTTTCTCTAGTCTAATCACCCCCGTCCCTATAATTAACAAAGGGGTACACTCCTCTTTTTTTGTCCTGACCTCCACATCGCCAGGCTGGAGGAGAAATTGGTATGACTTTCCTCAATTGACCCGAAAACCTGACACTAGAGCAAAGATGTTAAGAGTAAAAGTAATTTCAGTGTGGCCCTCAGTTGCATCTTTGAATATAGTAATAGATCATCCGCATAGAGTGATATAGAATGAGTGCAATCTCCGAGAGGGATTCCTCACCTGGCCACATCCCATGTAACCTGATAGCCATTAGCTTCACAGGGGAGAGAGCAGACAGCCCTGCTTGGTGCCTCTATGAACGGTGATGGCATTTACGACAGGGTTCCCAGTATGCAGCCTCGCCATTGAGGCACTGTAGAGGAGTTTGATCATACTTATCATGAGTTTGCAAAAACTGTATTGGTCAAGCAGTAAGAAGAACTATCCCCAGTCCAATAAATGAAATGTCTTCTCCAAGTCGAGGACCATGCAGTCCACCCGAGGCCAAAGTCCAGTACGGAAATCAACGATCCTGAAAAGCAGAGGTATGTTCAGTGATGTGCATCATCCAGGGACAAAGTCACTTTGGTCCCCGTGGACCAACTGGGGATCATAGATTGTAGCTTGTCAGCTAGTATGCTGTTAAGGATTTTTTCTTCTGTGTTGAGGATTTCTAGCAGCGTATAGGTGGAGATTTCTGTTGCGTCTTTGCCAGGCCTAAGGATAGAAACTAGCAGGGCTTTTCTAAGAGAACAGGGAAGGGTCTTGTCCAACAGGGCCACTGTATATAGCTGCTCCAAGTGCAGAAATAGAATGTCGGAGTAGGTTTGATAGAACTCCAGTGGGAGCCCATCAGCACCGGGGTCTTGTTAGTAGACAGGGAACGTATTGCCACTTTTATCTCTGCTAATGATATGGTAAGGTCTACTTCTTGATGCTGCCTGGGGTAAAGCATGGCAGTGGGATGCAATTGAGGGAATCCATTATGTGTGCAGGTGAACTCGGTTGTCCTATGCTATACAATTTTTCATAGCGGTGCGAGAATTTCAGGTTGCATATTGTCAGGATCTGCAGAAAGAACTCTTTAAAACACCCCATGTCATTAACTCAATAGAATTTAGAAATTCAGCAAGATAAAACCAACCCACCGAAAATGCTGAATCACTCAGCTGGAGCTCAGTGTTCCACGAAAGGATCCTTAAGATGGCCACCGAGTGTTAAACACTCTCACTAGTTGTTTTTTTCTTATGAATTCTCGTGATGCTACAGCAAGAGAAGATCCAAAGGCGCATGCTACCCTCCAAGCGTCGCACTTCACTGAAGAAACCTCGTCCGGTATCTTCTCTCCATAGCCTGTTTGCGTTCAATCATGTTAGAGAAGTTAGGGCTAGTTATCATCATTGTGGAGCTCTTTCAGGATTTAGAGAACAGCATCTCTGAGACACGTCAGGTCTTTTCATTGGCTTGCAGAAAGAGAATTGGAACACTACTCACCTCCTAATTCCATCTTCATCAGAGTAGCGAACCCTTCTCTCTTCACAGACTTCGATCCGGCATCCAGAGAACACCTCCTGGAAGGAACGTATTTTGTTAAAGGCCTAAATACAGTTTATCTATATAAAAGAAAAGTATTTATTTTACGTGTTTCATTTTACTTGCTACCAGAGAATCTTCCTTGAAGTGCAACAAACTTGTTGTTCTTTTCTTCGAAGTCAACCCCTGCTCACGCAAGTATTCCTAAATGGGAAAGAACAAAAAGAATTGTGATAAGTTATTGTTGCAAGTTGAACAGAGTGAAAATGCACAAGAAATCTCAGAGAGTATGTTTAACATTTTCTAAAGAATTGTGAAGTAAAACAGAAAATGCATTAGGAAATAGTCAATTCCAAATCACAATTCTTACAGCATAAATTTGTTCACATAATAGAAGAGAGGCAAAAGTTATCTTGTGCGGTATGTTAGATAGCAAGGACATGCATGATGTATATTTATATATATAATACGTGTAAGCAATAGAAGGTCATTGAAAATAATGTTAATGATTGTATTTATTTACAGTTCTAGAACAACACCAGATGTTTCTCAAAGTCTGGGAAGTGAAGACTAAAACAAAAGACGTGTAAGAAGAACCCTGAAGGAGAGGACAAGGGCAGTCTCTTCTTTTTCTTTCCCCATCCCCTTCCCCCTTGGAGTGCTCCTTAGTCTCTATATATTATCTTAGAGATTGGAATGGGCTTGGGAGAGACATTGGGATTTTGGTATCACTCAGCTCCCCTGCAATTTGGGTATCTTAATAGTATCCTGACAGAGTGTAGTGCCCATGTAAGTTATTTCACCCTGGCAGAATGGCTGAAGGTTATAACGTAAAAATTTGGGAGAGATTCTGGAAGTAATCCAAAAAGAACCAGTAGTCATTAGGGAAGAAAATAAAAGTCTAAAACAAGACATAATTGCTTCAAGAAGAGAGACTTCAGAGTTAGCGTCCAAAACAAGTGAGATAATAACTCGGGTCAATTTAATACCTCCATCTGCAGTAAATTAGGCTTCTAGTTAAACGTCAAATCCGACACCTAGAGTGACCACCCAGGTAGTACACTCATTTTCACCAGTGATTTCCTTAGCTCCCCCAGAATGATTTAGTGGGGATCCTCAAAAGGCTCAAGTTTTTCTGACCCAGTGCTCCCTCCATTTTATGTGCCGTCATCAATTTTCCCTGATGCAGTCTTGAGAGCCATTTATCTTGTCCTATCTTAGTGGAGATGCTGCCTCATGGTCTATGCCATTAGTTTCTAGAGATGCTTCTATCCTCTATGACTTTGATTAATTTTAAAAAGAATTTCTCAGGATATTTGACAGAAGAAAAGTCTCCCAAGCTACTTAGAATGTATTTCTGGAATTGAAGCAAGGCAAGAGAGATCTAGTTGCTTACCTAGTGCAGTTTAATAAATTGATTGTGGAAACAGAATGGACAGAAAATAAGAGAGCAGCCTTATTTTATCAGGGCCAAAAGATTAACTAAAACACGCCTTGGCTCAGATAACCAGTTGACCCACCAAAGTTTCTTAATCAATCAATCCATCAGAATTTGTATAGCTCAGCACTGTCACCCCTAGGGGTATCTGGGCGCTTTGGGTGAGAAATCTCTGTTGAACAGCCGGGTCTTGAGTTTCCTTCTGAAGTCCACCAGGGAGGGTACTGTTCGAGGATGGGAGGGGTAGCTCGTTCCAGGTCTTGGCAGCGATGTAGGAGAAGGAGCGGCCCCCGCTGCGATGGATGTGGGAGGTGTGCACATGTGCTAGTGAAGAGGAGCACAGGTGTCTTGTGGGTAGAGTGGAAGTTCAGTCGTTGGTTGATGTAGGCCAGTCCTTGATTGTGCAGAGCTTTGTAGGCATGCATGAAGATCTTGTACTGGCATCTCTTTTGGATGGGGAGCCAGTGAAGGTTTCTGAGGTGGGGTGATGTGGTGCCGTTTAGGGAGGTCCAGGATGAGTCTGGCAGCAGCATTCTGTATAGTCTGGAGTGTTTTGAGGAGCTGGGTGGAGATGCTGGCTTAAAGAGCATTGCTATAGTTGAGGCGCCAGGTGACAAGGGCCAGAGTGGCGGTCTTTCTGGGGTTGACTGGGATCCATCTGAAGATTTTGCAGAGCGTGCGAAGGGTGTGGAAGCAGGAGGAGGTGACTGCGTTAACTTGTTGTTTCATGGTCAGTTCGCTGTCGATGATGATGCCTAGGTTGCGTGCACGGTCTGTAGGTGTGGGTGTTTGTCTGAGTGATGTTGGCCACCAGTTGTGGTCCCATACAGATGTGTTCTTCCTGAAGGTCAGTATTTCTGTCTTGTCACAGTTGAGTTTAAGGCAGCTGTCTCTCATCCAGTTGGCTACGTTGGTCATGGCATCACAGAAGTTGATTCTGGTGGTGGAGGTGTCTTCAGTGAGTGAGAGGATGCATTGAGTGTGATCTGTGTAGGAAATTATGTTGAGGCCATGGGATCTGACGATGTCTGTGAAGGGCTCATGTAGGCGTTGAACAAGGTGGGACTGAGGGATGATCCTTGGGGTATGCCGCATAAGATGTCTTTGGGTTTGGAGGTGAAGGGAGGCAGCCGGATGCTCTGTGTACATCCTGACAGGAAAGAGGAGATCCACTTGAGGGCGTTTTCTGAATGCCGATTTGTAGAGTCTGTTGATGAGGGTGTGGTAGGAAACAGTGTTGATAGCAGCAGAGAGGTCAAGGAGGATCAGGGCCACAATCTCTCCGTGGTCGAGGAGGGTTCTGATGTCCTTTGTGGCAGCCGTCAGGGTGGTCTCAGGCTGTGGTTGGCATGGAATCCTGATTGGGAGGGGTCAAGTAGGTGGTTTTGTTCCAGGTATTCGGTAAGCTGTTTATTGATGGCCTTCTCAAGTACTGTGGCCAGGTTGGGGAGATCAGTCGAAATTCTTTTAGTTTGCTGGGGTTGTCGAGGGTTTGTTTAGGAGGGGTCGGACCTCTGTGTGTTTCCATCTGTCCGGGAAGGCTGCTGTGGAAATGAGGTGTTGATGATGCTGATTAGTTCCATGTGAATAGATCTAGTTTTGGAGATAGATTATCGACAAACTGACAGAAAAGGAGAAAAGAAGATAGAATTCCTCTCAGGTGTCCCGAGATTGATCGAGTAAGGATAGAGAATTCCAGGATTCCAGATAATGATCAAAGGATAGAACCCATGCAAATCAGCCCAATTCGAGGACCGCTCACCAATGAAGAAAATGAAAAGAGAAGACAAGATAACCTATGTTTGAATTGTGGAGTAAGCAGACATTTTATGAAAATCTGTCCCAAGAAACAAAAGATATGACAGAAGGAAACCTTTCGGCACCACGAGTAGGAGGAGTTGGGCTGATGAGTGCTAAAGAAGAAACCACTCCAAAAACCAATCATTTGGCAAATGCTCTACAATCTTTAGCTCCTCATCTAACACTATCAATGAAGCTTAAGTTTTCACATGTAACACTGCCTGAAACTGCTGGAATGATAGATTCAGAAGCCACTGGAAATTTCTGCAATTTGAAATTTACTTAAAACATTGGTCTAAGAGCAATATAAAA
>CAWUFW010029484.1:0-18962 GCA_963921515.1 Calotriton arnoldi | reverse complement strand
GAATCGACCCCTTAGGGTTGACTTTTGTAGGTGTCTCCATAGGCATTGGTTAAAATAGTAATAGCAACCCTGGATTGCTGGATGTGGGTAGCATTTAAGTATAGAATTAATCATTGGCTTGTTCAAAATCAATAATTATTTTTTGAGGAAAATAATTATTTGTTTCTTGTTTGATTTTTTTTAGGGTTTCAAGGTAGGTAGAATGATGTTTATTGGGGAGTAGGGTATAGATAAAGGGAATATTAGTATTTTGATACAGACCATGGACTGTGTATAACTGATAAAATGGTTTGGGACAAATTTTGAAAGTCCCATCCATCATTCATGTGTCGCATTGTTGTAATTTGAGTAAATTGTTTGCAGTAGCAAACATAATGATTCTTTTGTCTTTGCATTTATTATCAAATAGTATAAATGGTTCATTATTGTGGGTTATACTTAGTTCAGGGGGAATCTCTACCTCTTGAAAGGTTTTAGAGGCACGTGTGATAGTTGTAGTGGCTTTCTTTTGTCTAGCTATTGTTCTTTTTAATGAATCAATAGATGGTAATTGGTTAGATGCATGTTGGGGTACTGTTAGTAATTGTTGTTTTAGTATTTCTGTGATAGGTCTATCTGTACTAGTGCTAGCTTCTTTTATTGATTCAAGAGCATCTCTTACTTCAATCTCAGTTACATTTGGGGGTGGTTATGCTCTTTTACAGATACAACAGTGGTTTCTTGTGTTATAGCTCTTCCATAACATTTGTTCGAATAATATTTGCTACATTTCCAAAACACTTTTAAACCAGTTTGTTTTTCTTGTGTATATACATAACCCATGTAACATAATAACATCTTTCCTTTTTGAGACATAATAAATTGTGCACCTTCAGTCATGGTGGTGTTTTTAGTGCTAAGGAAAATATATATAAAAATTAATAAAAATAATACAGTATAGTTTTTTAATAATACATATAAATTGCTTTGGATATACTTACAATGTTGATGTTGATGTAAATAAAAATGCTGCTGCAATTTTTTCAAGCTTGTATTTTGGATTTGGTGAAGATGTTTCTGTTGGTAGGAAAAAATATAATTTTAATACTTTTGTTATTTTGTGTTGTAGGTGGTGGGGAAATTGTGAAAAAGTGGGTCTTTGGGTGGGTATTATAGGGAGTGGTTTAATGCAAAAATATCATATACTTACTTTCTTTGTAGCTTTATTGTTGTCGCTTTTGTAGTATTTTTTGGCTGCTTTAAAAGATATCTGTAGAAGAGATATAAATTTAAGAGAGAGATATTAGTGCATTATGTTTTATATATAAATTTTGGTAAAGACTAGAAGTAGTGTTATTTTTAAAATGCAGTTTTACTTACTTAGTGCAGTTCCAAAGCTTTTTTAAGTAATGAAAATCTGCGTTCTGGAAGCAATGTGGCAGAGTATCCCCTTCTTTTTCTTGCAGGTTTGAAGTGTAAATTAAATATAATTTTTTTGTTGTTTATATAGTGTTGATTAAATTGATAGTTTTCTGTTATTGGTGTATTTTATTAGTGTGAGCTTTTCATTCGTTGTTGATCATTTTTTTAAATGTTTTGGCAGTTGGTTTCCCTATATGGCAAGTGCTAATTAAGAAGTTGTTAGTGCTAATTTTTTTTTAACCGATTTCGTTAGTTAAGTGTGTTTTACATTGCTTTTAATGTTAAATGCTAGATGCATTATATTTAATAATATTTTACTTATTATTTATTAGTGTGTTTTGCTAATATTTTCTATTTTTATATGTTTATATATTATAAAAAAATTGTATTATATTTATAATGTGTGTAGTGAATGTTTATAGTGTAAAAATACATTTTGGTGTCAAGATATGTTCATTTTATTCAATTTTAAATAGTCGATATTTGTATAAAAACGATAATTTTGCTGTCTATATTTTTAATTTCGATATTTAGGACATTTTGTATATTTTTAAAGAAATGCCGATATTTTAGTTTACGATATTTGTGTGTTCGATAATGTTTAAAACGATATTTTATATTGACGATAATATGGTATCGATATTTGTGTATTTTTTTAAATAAGTATTGCTCGTCGATAATAGTGTTGTCGATATTTTAGTGCCGATATTTTGGTATGACGATATTCGGTCTGTCGATATTATGTCAGTGATCCGCATGAAATAGTTAGCAACACCTCCCATAAAAAGACAGAACTTGGGGGCCCTTTAGGATATCTGGCGGATCGCCCGCCAAATATTATTTTTCACCCCCGCCATATTAGCATGGCGAGGGACACCGTGGCGGACGGAAAGACCATCCGCCGCTTTTTCGCCAGTCGGAATGCCGGCCGGGCGGAAAAGGCAGACAACATGGTGGCGGTGCCTTGCAGGCATCGCCATCCATATTAGCATGCCAGCGGTGACATGCCTTTCCATGGCGGAGACTCCGCCATGGAAAGGCATGCGGAGAATGCCTTTGGGGGCCCGTTGCGGGCCCCCGGGGCGGTGGAGGGGTGGATGCCTGCACTTGGGGGGTACCCATGGTACCCCCCTTCATTGGCATGCACAAGGTGGCAGGCACCACGCGGTGCCTGTCACGTTGTGCATGCCAATGCACAACATGCATATTTTGCATTGCAGCGGGTGCTGTTTACAGCTCCGCCCGCCGCAATGTAAAATGTGCTGGATGCGACCGCCAGGGTGGCGGTCGCATCCTAATTGCCATAGCGGGACCGCCACACCTTCGGCGGTCGGTCCCGTATTCCGTTACGGTCCGCCCGCCATCGTAATAGGCTCCTTGGTGCTTTGCCATAATAGTGCCAGTAAAAAACAAAGTCCCAAGTAAGGAGCCTCACAATGGGGTAAAACCACTACTACAGTACCCTCCCTGGGAAAAAGGCCAATCCCCCACACTGTGCATCAATTGATCCACAGGAAACATGGATAACCTATTCTTTACAGTAATTGCAATTGTTTTCTATTGGGTTTGAGCTTATTTAAGAGCATCCCAAAGTTTGACTGGCATTCCTCCCCCTGCAAGGTAGCAGCTCTCCTTATGTGACTCCCCGAACACATTGATTGTACCCCTTCCCAGTTTACCCAGCTGCGGTACAAAACTCTACTCACTACAAGCAGAACATAGGGGCCCATTAGGATGGCATGCAGACTTCAGTCCGCCCGCCATCCTAGCGGTGCTGGGACCGTCCGCCATACGTGCAGCGGTCCCGCTCCGCCAATTAGGATGCGACCGCCACCCTGGCGGTCGCATTCTGCATTCCTAACATTGCGGCGGGTGCTGCTGTAAGCAGCACCCGCCGCAATGGTGAAATGGCATGTTGCGCATTCCCATGCACAAGGTGGCAGGCACCGCGCGGTGCCTGCCACCTTGTGCATGGGAATGGGTACCATGGGTACCCCCCAAGTACACCCCTCACCCCCCCTGGGGGCCCGCAACAGGCCCCCAAAGCACATCCCCGCCAGCCTTTCCATGGCGGCATCGCCGCCATGGAAAGGCCTTGACAACCCCGGCATCATAATATGGATGGTGGTGCCCTCCAGGCTCCGCCACCATATTATGCCCCTGCTCCGCCCGGCCGGCAATTGGAACGATTTCCAACCGGCGGAAAAGCGGCGGACACACTTTGCGTCCGTCACGATACCCCCCGCCAGGGGTAAATCTAGTTGGGATGGCATGCGGATCGCCACCGCCGAGCCGGCGGTGGTGATCCGCACGCCATCCTAATGACCCCCATAGTGTTCAACTATAATACTGTATTCTGCAGTCGTTACAGTCTGCAGGCCAATTTGGTCTTCATTTAACAGTCCCCCACAATGCTGTCTAGTCCGGCTGGGCACACTTTCTCTCAGTAAGTCCACTAGGGGGTATTCCATTCCAGTCTGGACAGGTGTATCGACAGCAGAAGGCCCAGGAGCATCATTCAATTCTAGAGTGCCGTCTTGCCTAACCTCAAGCCGGAGGGCAGTATTTTCCCTCATAATGCTCCAACTTCTTTTTGGTGATCAGTTAGGTCTGTTGTGGTACCAGGCCCTACGTTTCCTGTGGCCACGCTTCCCAGTCGATCCAGCCGCACCATTACTCTCAAGCAAGTCCCAAGCAGTCTCTGATTTAGTGAAAAGAGTATCCATCCCTCGTAAATGACGCAGCTTGGCAGACAACAGGAGCATGTAGCAAATGTCAAGCTTTCTCAGCTATTTCTTCACTTCCAGATATGATTTCTGCGGAGTCTCTGAGTCTGCACCTTTTGTAGGTAGTCTGGAAAGATGCGGATGGTGTAGTTGTCAAACTCGGGATCACACCAGCTTCTGGCCCAGTTCAGGACATTTTCGCCATCCCAATAGTTTATGTATTCAGGCAATCATAGCCCTTGGGCCCCCCCCAGGGACAGTCTAGGGATCAGAGCCCTATGCGCTCACTTGACAATGAAGATGGGGTAAAGATTGTTGGCTTCCCTTAAACGTTCAAGCCAGTTTTGCAGGAAGAGTTCTGGGGCATCCACTTCTATCTACTCAGGAAAACCCAAAAAGTGCAAGTTGGATCTCCTGGACCTGCCATCCTCGTCCTCATGCCTCTCATCAAGATATAGTGTTTGGTCCAGGAGTATGTGGGTCGTTGCCCATAGCTCCTCGGCCCCCTTGGTGAGTTTTGTCACATGTTGTTCTGTTGTTCGAATATGAATTTGCCTTTGAAAAAATGAAAGACAGGAGGCATTTTGCAAAAGAGGAACAGTTGTTTAATAAAAAGCAGCGGCCAGGAGATCAGGCAACAGAGTTGGGGCCTGAAGACTGTCTCAAAGCACATTGGATTCGGACATCATTTTATACTTTACATGAAGCATCATAAACTATTGTATGCATTCCTTTGGTGACAGAAATGTGAGCCTAGTCACACGGCTATAAATTGGGGGTTTGATAAGAAGCGCAGGTGGTCCTCGTCCTTGTGTGAACATACTGCAGGGCCAGTGGGTATGTGCCCAGATGTCCAGCATGAAGAGCATGTGATCACTGCATGTAATGTGCATGCTGTAATCTGATTGGCTGTGTGTTCCTAACTTAGTGTGGCATCTTACTTTATGGTGTTTTTGAGAATGCATGTCCCTCCGGCCAAACTTGTTTTATTGGGGCCAATCTTCTGAGACCATTGTGGTGTTGCTGCCTGTCTATGGGATCTAGGGTTTCCTGTTCACGCGTTCTGTCAAAGGGTTACGTGTCCCCCCAACCCGTGATCTGTCAATCAGTTGCTTCAGGCCTAGGTTTCAGGGCCTGCCTAACCAATTATTTCTGACTCTGGGTTGAGGGGCAGGTCATATCGGGTAAATTCAACAACGGAGATGCAAGTTTGTTTTTATATGTATATATATCATGGTGTACACCACCATCGTATTGTCGAATATTAACAGTCTGATGGCTAAAAAGTGCTCATTTACTTTATGTAGTATAGCTCTCAGCAGATTAACCTCAATAGATATTTCATCCATTTTTTGTTGTCTGCCTGGAGCACTCAATCACCGCTAGAATCTGTGCACCGGAAGACTCTAGGGAGGGGCCAGCGGGGTGCTTCTCATCCCCCTGAGACCTTTTTTTTGCTACCTCCATTACCACCCGTGTATTGATCCATCTTAGTTTGATGGGCTGACAGTAAGTTCTATGTACATTAGGCCACTTGCTGCTCCCATCTGCTATTCTGGCCTTAACCTGTACATGTATGTGGACGATGCTCAAATTCTTTAGGCTGAGTAACCAATCCACTAATGACTTGGCACTTCCGAGTTTCCTCTGAGCCATATGAGATTGAATGGGTTGCAAAGGAGTCCCTCATTTCTTGCACTGAAAAAGGCTTCAGTTGGACTTATGGGTGAATTTAACTGACAGTTGGAGACCTGTCCAACTACAACTTTAAGCTGTGCTGGATTTTGAGGACCAAAAAAGTAGGTCTGAAGGTAAAACCATGGACGTGGGCAATGTACATCTCTACCCCAACAGTGTAGCAGGCTCAGCAGCTATGAAATCCTACTTTACCCTACCTGGTGCTTTCTGCAACAAAACAAATGGCGTCAGCAGGAGCTCAATGAAGTCAGAAGGTAAAAACCATTGACTTTGTGACCCGCTTGGCCAACATGAATTTCTCTCCATAGCGTTCTGCCTGAAATTGCACCTAGGTCTTGGCCACTAGTAATCTGTAACATCTGGTTGGCAATTGGTGTTTTCTTGGCATTTTTACCTGAAGACATTAACAATTCATGTCTCTTGTTCCCCTTTTTTCAAATTTGATCATTTTGGTGCATTTTAGTTCATTAATGTTTTTCTTTCTAAATATCTGTTTATAAAGATTATTGTGCCTTGTGCTAGACATTGTTGGTGCTGCTGCAACTTACACACATTTCTCAGGAGAATTGTCTGCTGCCAGTGCCACTGCTTCCCGAAGTGGAGCACAGATTCTCTTGCAACTTTATTGTAACCTAACCAGATTGTGTTTAAGTTGGTAGAAGTACCCAAAGTGTCATTTTTATATCTAAAGTCCATAGGTCATATGTACAGAATTTAGAGATTGCGATTTCCTAATTGTGATTCTTTGTGAATCACAATTAGGAAATCACAATTCTTAATGTACAAAATCGTACAATTTGGAATTAGCCATTCCTAATGGGGTCGCAATAAACATACCTCATTAATATTAATGAGGTATGGTATGTCACAATTTGCCACCCTTTAGAAATTGCAGCCATCACAGTATAGTGGCCTGTTGGGGTCAGGAGACCACCATGTCTGTGATTGATTTTTAATAAGTCAATCTTATTTATTTTTGGGAATTCAGCCTTTTTTTCTTAAAGAAAAATGGGATGCATTTCAAAAAAGTTAATGACATGTTTACGTTTAATTGTTTAGGTGTAGGCAGTAGTCTGTGGGACCTCTGCCTCCTTTTAAAAAAAATTGCTTCATTACTCACAAAGGGGAAGGGGTCCCTTGGGCTCCTCATTCCATTTGCGAATGGTTACCACCGCCCTTAAGGTGTCTGTAAAAAATGAATGTTTTGCAACCATAATTCGGTTGCAATACATTTATACATAGCATAGCAATTTGGTATTTGGAAGGGTCACCCTAAACACGCCCCTTCCAAATACCAAATCTCTAAACACAAATTGTGATTCGGTAACATGTTATCGAATCATAACTCGTGTTTTGTACGTATCAAAAGGCATTTTTTAAGTCGGTAATGGCCCGATTCTGTCAATTGGACCATTTCTGCCCACAAAAATGCTTTTGTACAAATGCTCCACATCTTTGGCCTTCCCAGTTTTTTCTTGTATCTTTCTGCTGGTACGAGAAGAATTATGTAGAACTGAAATGGTGTTTTGGCATCACTTTCTTGCATGGGCTCAAAGAAATTTTGACGTGAGATGAGTTGAGAATGGTTGTGCCAATATTTAGGTGTTCGTCCAGTTTCTTTTAGGGATGCCAGCTTGGCAATGTGGCTGACTATATTGTTGTGATAGTAAGAGGTGATATAGTCAAAACGCCACCTTTTCTGCAGACTAGCAGCAGGTTACCACATTGTCAAATTTGGCCATTTTACTTGTAATAATCGAGATTGGACTCACGCACCATTTGCTGTATCCTTGTCCATTGCATCCCCTGTGCCTCAGTGGAGAATATGTGTGATCTCCATCTTAAGACACCAATAAGTTATTGACCTTAGGCTAAATGATACATATACTACCTAGTCTCCAGCTTTTGCTAATTTGTTTGTGAAACGCTATTTCCAATTTCATTGTTGTTGCATGCATTGTGCCATAATTGCACAAATTGCCCTGCATTTGTTCAACTTGCATTTGTATAACTTATGTTAAACTCATGAGATTCTCAGTGAGGATTTTAGTACACTAAATATAAAAATCCTAAGCTACAACAGTTCTGCTTTGCAAAGTGAAAGCCTCTTTTCTCACGCTCCCAGGGGTGAAATGTCAGACTTCTGTAAGGAGCTATATAAATACTGTACAGTATGACCAAGTTATCTCTTTGTCCTGATCTAACAATCTACTAAGCTCACTTTATGGCTACGTCCTTGTTTCACAGACAACATGCAGACCCGAAAAATTGGAAGCACAGTGCTAGAAAGACAAGGGCAACCATGTGAACAAACAGAGGCAATGTGCACTCAGACTCCGGAAAGGACTTGAGCAAGATGAAAGTTAGATATACAAACAAACCCTCTGAAACCTCACACCTAAATTTAAGCCTCCTGAGGCTTTAAACTTTCTCATTAAAATATGTTCCATCTACTAAGATGATTCAAACCTATTTATTCCAGTATAGCTAATGCATAACATAGGAACACTAGCATGTTCACAGTTTGGATTCCCAGTATTACAGCTAACAGTTTAGTTCAAGCACCCATGATTCATATTGTCTTTGTGACATTGGTTTCTTACAATAATCTTTTGATTTGTTATTGATAGAGGATATCAGAACAAATCTCGGTAATGATTCCTAAACTAGTGGGCCAGCCATAAGACCTTTCAGTGGTTTAGAGTTTGGTGACAAGGGTAATGCAATGGAGTACTCTATCCAGCAAACTCATGGTCCTCCCACCTCATTTAGAGAAGGGTTGACCATCAGCTTTTCGTCAGCAGAGCTTCTGTTGGCTCCATCGGTGGAAAGCTACCTCTGACAGCCCGACAGAGAAGGGGCTGTCACAGTAATGCTATTACACTGCCTACTCTATTTAGAGAGGACTGTATGATTTTTTCTCTTCACCACTGCCAGGAAAACACTGGATGTGAGGGACAGAAAAAAATAGTCACCCCCACATCTTGGTAGAAAACTCCCAGGGTGCTGAGGCACTTAATTTTTTGCTGTTCGCTTTGGGAATTTGTATTTGAACAATAGCCTACCACGGATGCCATGGGCCGAGGAGCAAGCAAGGGAAATAACCCCTTTGACTGCATTTTGAGCAGTAAAATACAGCAATAATCAGGGTTCAGTGGGAATCCCAGGGCCCCAGGCCCTGATGTCAGTGAACCTGCTGCACCAATGGCAGCCACGCTCCTGGTCCTGAAAAACAAAAAAATTTGAGAGTTTGGTGGACAGCCGTAAAAAGTCAATGGCGCTCACTCATCAATCTTTTTGTACCTTTGTACCCTGAAGGGAACCTCTGTTATGCCGGTTCCATTCAATGGACAGAAATTACCCCTGAGCTTGTGGTCATCTTTAAATGGGACAGACTACAGTCCATAAGAGTGGTGTACATTAAGCCCTCCACCACTGTGACAGACTGTAGTCCACCTTCAAGGGTCTAAAGCAGACCCCTAGTTTTAAGGGAGTAAAGGTAGAAAGCGTTCCAGCACACGTAGAGACTCTATGTGACTACATGCTGATGGAATTATAAGCTTGAAACTCTTTATAGCAAGACATCGCCTTGAACTTTTATTATTGAGATACAATTTTGGACTATGCTCACACAAGAGAATGTGATCTTTCATTGACAAACCAGTTGGACTGGAGAGGAAGTTCAAATCCATTCAGTCTGTGCAACCAACTTTAAAGGTCGCTGGCAAGTTTGCAGAAGCTGAGTGTGAAGAAAGAGAAAAGTATGACTATATGTGGTTTGAAACCCTAGTGATTTCACAAAAGAGATATATAATACCCTTTGTCATTTCAGGGAGTAATGTCATATGAGAATGCTCCAAAGATACTCACCAAATGTAAGGTGGCTCTGCAGTACCACTACTGCCATTCTTATTTCTTCCCGAGAAGAAACCATAAGATTAATCTGTGCCCTGAGATGTGACCTGGGTCTGTACTACCTCCCAAAAGTTCACTGGGGTACAGCAGTTTAATAACTCTCAATAGACACAGATCTCTCTGCATTCCCTTTCACTGCTGATCCCTTAAAAAATTAATACAAACAAAAACATCAGCAAGGGTCTGTATCTGAAGTTTCTTCTGCAAGGATTCCAAGGATGCTCAGTATCCTCAAACCAGAGATGTCTTTTTTAGATCACCAATAGTCTTTATTTTGTTTAATGTTTGACAACATTTGTTTTCCACTGTTGTGAAGTCACAGCGAATTTGAGGCAGCACTGACAGGGATCTCAGAGAGATAGCACAGCACATGCTCTTTGCTGCCTTGGAAAGCAGAATACACAGATTTGGGCTGGGAGGGGAAGGAAGATACAGAAGGAGGTAGGGGTGGGTGGCATGAGACAGGCAGGGGAGGGGTGGTTTGAAGAGAGGGTAATGTGGGACACTAGTTTATTTTTCAATTTTGGCAGCAGAGGGAGAATGCAGTGTTCAGGGCGAAGGCAGCTAGAATTCAGATAGAAAGTTTCTATTATATTTTGGTAGGGAGGAATGGAACTGGAGATAGGATATGTGTGGGTGATGGGACACAGGCTTGTGTTAATTTGGAGGAGCAATTGGAAAATGCCAATGGATTGGTAGGACATCAGGGGTGTTTATTTTGCAATATTTGGGAGGGGTAGGCAAATTTAATGCTGAGGGTGGTGTGGGAGAGAAGCAGGGTACAATGTAGCGATTTCAACATTTGGGTGGTGGAGGGGAGGGATAGCCAGAGTGTGATGTGGATGGATATCGGGGCTCCAGATTTAATACAGGGAAGGCATAGGTGAGGCCATGTTATGTATGATCCCTCTTGACTCCTTTACTCCTGCAAGCTAATACCAGCAGGGTTAGATGAAAATGAAAGGCTAAGTGAGAATAAAGGGGATGTTTTTCACCTGCCAATCCCCCTGGCATTATTACAGTCACATTGTACAATGCCTTCAAAAGAGAACTGAAAATCCCTTGAGTGTCAGGTGCGTGTGTAGGCAGTAAGGCTTCATATCTGGTGTATACAAATGCTCATTTATGATACTAAATCTCCACTTTGGTCTACTGGATTCCTCAGTCTTATAGTACATGGATATGCAAAGATAAAGCATCCTGACCTTTTAAACTTTCTAAGTATGTTTTTGCAGGTGTTGATAGTAGTAAGCAGATCAGCCGATGTGATAAACCTAAAGCACTCTGTCATCCTAGGCTCTTCTCAGCACTATACAAAACTGTGGAAATAAATAAATTACTAGAGATCTCTTAAGTTTAACACAAGTGCTTTCTGTAGCAGGCTGCTGTACCTTCAGTCCTTACTACAGGCAATATATACTTTAAAAAAAAAAAAAAAGAGGAGTTAGCTTAGGTATTGTAGAGTAGATGTGGTACGTTTGGTATGTTAGGTAGGTGAGATATAATAGGCTAACCATGGCATGTTGGATAAGGTAGGTGCGGTATGTAGTTATGAAATGAAATTCGTACTTGTAAAGCGCACTGCTACCCCAGCTGGGGTGTCCTGGCGCTATACGCATACCGCTGTGGAACCCTTCCTGGCTATTCCCTGTGAAATGTCCACTCCTGGGCACCCCCAAGGTGAAGCCAGGCATCCCAGCGCTGGTGGGGCCGTTGTGGAGATTAAGCAAGCTATTGCCCAGAGTTGCAGAGTGGGACCCATGATTAGAATAGGCACCGAGGCGAGAATTATCAGGTCTGAGGAAATTGAGCCCAAGACCCGCCGAGGCGGGAATTGAACCCTGGTCCCGGGCCAGATCTCTGCATCAGGGTCTGCCGCTCTAACCATTGAGCCACACTTCTCCACACTTCTCCACTGTTATGGTAGAGTAGAGAAGGTAGGTTGTGTAAGGTTGCTTATATATGGTAGCTATGCAGGTTATTTAGCTAGGTAGATAGGCAAAAAGGGTAGGTGAAATACTGTATGTGTGGTAATTACATATGGTAGTTATGTTTGGTAGGTAAATAGGGTAGGTAGGTAGATAAGGTATGGTAGGTAGGTAGGTACAGTAGGTAAGAAAGTATGGCAGAGTGATTGAGAGGCGTGGTAGCTAGGTATGACCGATCTGCCAGAGACCTTTTGCTTCAACCTGCACGCTTCCGGCCTTCTCTGGGGCCGCTCCAAGAATCTGGAACTCTCTCCCGCCCGCCATCAGAAGACTCCCTTGCTTGGCACGCTTTAAAAAGGAGACCAAAACTTTCCTAATGGGCAAATTTCTCGCTTAAGGATCACATTACAATCACCTCATCGACATGTTCCACCCCCACCTCGGCATTATCCATGGCTTCACGGCTGATACCTACCCTGCACTCCTGGGCTCTCCCACCCAAGAGTTGAGACTGCGTGCCTTTCTTTAGAATGTATCTACCTGCTTTTCCTGTAAATCCCAATTGTATCCGGAACTTCAAACTGTGTGCTTTTTCTTGTATAATGTATCTACCTTTTTTACCCAACTCCCTCCCCTCCTAACTCTTTGTATACCTCCCACAATCCTGTAAAGCGCTCTGATACCCTCACGGGTCTGGTTCGCGCTCTATAAAACTATAAAATAATAAAATAATTAAGCGTGTTGCTATAGGTATGGTAGGTACTAAAGATATGATAAGCTTGGTATGATAAGTAGGGTAGGAATGCATGGTAGGTGCTGTAGGTAGGTAGGTTTGGTAGGTACGGTTTGTAGGAATGATAGGTTAGGTATGTTGGGGTAGTTTTGGTAGGTAGGTTAGGGATTATAGATTAGGTAAGGCAGGTAGGGATGGTAAGTGCAGTTGAAATGGTAGCTAATTATAGTAGGTCTGGTTGGCTAGGTAAAGTAGGCATAGTAGGTAGGTACAATAGGTAGGTACAGTAAATAGGAATTGCAGGTACGTTTTGTAGGAATTTATCATAGGTTAAGTATGGTAAATATGGTTGGTAGGCATGGTACTTTGAATATAGTAGGACATAATAACATTGTTGCCTGGTATTTAAAAGTTTATACCATTAAAGCATTTGGTTGACTTGTTCCTTACAGGTCCTAGCTTTGTTAACAAGGAGCAAAAGCATGGACTGTTCATTTGTATTATTAATATTACTGTTATTCTAAGATGATTATTATCAGTTTTGCATTATAAGGCATGAACTTAAATGAGATACAGAAAAATATTCTATAATCGATATATTGACAAAGGGCGATTATTTTAGTTTTTCTATCTCTACTTTTGTGAACAAAAAAAGCTGTAAAACTAGCAATATGTAATCATGACAGCAAACTTAATCAAATGAATGTGCAAAGGTGATCAGACCTCCAAACAGTAGGCAGTATGTTCTATAGATGACTACCACTTACTGCTAATGAGTAGCTGTCCATGTACACTTGGGGGCCGATTACGATGACAGTGAGACCGCCACCGACAGCCTGTCTGTGGCGGTCTCACCGCCATTGTTTGCATGTTTACCGACAGCCATATTATAATGGCGGGTGGAAGGATGGTGGGCCGAAAGCCCATCCACCACGCATCCTACGGGCTCCTTGAGCCCGCCGGTGTGGTGGAGGCCCTCGCATTCCCTACAATGGTGGCGGTGCCTACCAGGCACCGCTGTAGGGATTACGATGTCCCTTTCCGCCCGCCTGTTCATGGTGGTTAAACTGCCATGAACAGGTGGGCGGAAAGGGTCTTTGGGGGTGGGTAGCAGGCCCCCCTTCCACCCTGGCCCTAAGCTGTGGGTACTGGGGGGCACCTATGGTGCCCCCCTCCAGATCCCTGCACCGTGTGGCAAGCAGGGATATGTACGGTGTCCCTTTTTTGCATTGCGGTGTGTGCTGCATCTTAATGCCAACTGCGGGACCGCCAACAGCCTGTCTGGTGGTCCCGTCTGCGATGGGGTGGCAGGCGAACGAAAGTCCACCCGCCATCCTAATCGGGCCCTTGGTGAGGTCTGGGTAGGTCTACTAAATAGGCAATGATGAACTGAAGTACTCTTTAGCATGTGCTGCATATGTGGATGAAGGAGGCCTAGCCAACCGTGGCTTTGAAATACTATGGAAATTCACTTTACAACTACTGCCTTGCATCACCGTACTACGGAGATTGTTTTTACGTATATTGCGAATGTTAGACTAAGATCTAAGCCAAAATCAGCTGCTAAAATAACACTGTATCAACAATGTGTACATATCTAGCAACAAAAACTGGGCCCCAAACTACATAGCACAATGCATCTGCAGTTTGCCAAAAGGACTATAGGATCCCATCACCAACTTAGAAAAACAGAGTACATTTTAATAAATTATTTGACAACAAATCACCAAAATCTAATCAGCAGAACCAGAGGTATGAATTTTTAAAGGTTTTAGTAAAAACTGGTGTTTAAAATATAAAAGTGCCAACCACGGACATCTAGTCGTGCAAGACTCAGTCAAAGTCAAAAAATATGGCCGACCTCTGTGGTGGGCGATTCAGATACAAGAAGTTGTTTGGACCCAGTCAGTGCTTTTCTTCGGACCTAGAAGTAATTCTGAGAAAAAATGTTCTGAGAAGGTAAAGTTTAGAGGGGTAAGGGCTGCAGGATGTGTTCGAGGAGGGAGCGTCACTGTCAGGTAGCCTTGGTTCGATGCCGCAGTGAAGATTTCTACGTTCAGACTTCGTCTCACATTGGTGTTCAGTGGTGTGGATCAGAACTTGTGTGTGTGCAGTACCATACAGTGATTTGTGTAACACAAAAATCTCAGGTAAATCATTTGACATCACAGAGTTCTCTTTTGAGTTTTCCATTGCCTCTTTTCTCCCTTTTCCTAATTTAAGTACCCCTACCGTCCTTTTTTTTCGTTCACCATGGAGATGGAGCTGTGCAACTTCAACACCCTTAGCCGGGCTGAACTGCTGAAACTCTTCAAACAGGTGGAGCTGAAAGCAGACAAGAGGACTACCAAACTAGATCTCCAGGTAGCCCTCAGTGCCTTTGAGGAGGTTCAGGGGTGGCAGTCCACCTCAGGAGAGGATGATGGTGATGAAAATGAGGAGGAGGGAGCACAAACAGAGGATTAGGAGAGAGAGGACCCAGGCTAGGGCACTGAGCCATATGGAACCTCACTCAACCCCAGGAGATGACCAGGATGGCCAGGATGGAGCAGGGAGCATTGAGACTGCAAGGGGTCCGACCCTAGAGGAGCTGGAGAGAGTAGGGGGAGGAGATTTCCTTTCACTTGCCTGAGCCTTCATAGAATAGAGAGTAGGGGGAGGAGTTTTCCTTTCAGCTACCTGGGCCAGGTCTGCTTTCAACAATGCTGTCTCCACCTCCTGCCAGGAAGCTGCACCAGGGAGGACAGAACTGGTTTTGACTAGGTACAGACACTCTCTGCCTTCAGAGAACAAAGGATTAGGTAGTATAAATATTGGGGCCCAGAATTTTAGATCACTTCTGGGAATCAAGATGAACCTTTGCCAAGGAGAGAAACCAAGGAAGCTGAAAGAGGAGACTGCCCCTGTGCTGTTTGCTGTTTGGGGTTGGCCTGCAGTGGTTACTTATCGCCAAGGAAAGGAGAAAAGGAACTTTGTGTGTACTTTAATCATCTTGAGGAAGATCTCCAAGGGCTTAAAGCTGAGCTTGCCTCCTGTTCTGAAGTCTCAGGGATACAAAGACTTCACCCCCAGCTCCCCCTGAATTTCCTTGCTGGGAATTCTACCTGCAGAGAGGTGCCTGCTGTTGTCTTGGGCCCTCTAGAGACTGCGTGTCGCTGGGAGCTGGAAGCGCAACGCAACGAGGAAGAAGCGTGTCGCCGCCGCAGCTGTTGCCGTCGCATTGCCAAAGAAGCATGTCGCCGCCGCAGCAGTTTGCCGTCGCATCACCGAAGAAGCGCGTCGCATCACCGGAGAAGCGTGCCGCAGAGGTTGCCGCCGCATCACCGGAGAAGCGCGTCGCAGGGCCTGTCGCGGCTCAAGAAACCATCAAGTCGCCACACGGCCGCCGGGCGTGCACGCATCGCATCGAAGTTGTCGCATCGCATCAAAGACGCCGTTTTGTCGCATCGCACCGGATCGTCGCATCGCATCGAGGCGCCATCTTGTCACATTGCACCGGATCACAGTAAGAAACAGACGCTTCGCCTCCTCTCCGGTAAGGAACAGACGCATCGCCTCCCCTGCGCTGCAGTAAGGAACAGGTGCGCCGCCTCCCCCGAAGCAAGGAACTGATGCATCGCCTTCCCTGCGACCCTTTTGTTTATGCTGGGTTACGCATACAAGGTACTTTGAGAGTAAAGTGTTGCATTTACCATCTACATTGAAATAAGCTATTTCTACCATTTGAAGGTCATTTTTTTTAATACTGTACTGTGGATTTTTGTCGTTTGGTCTTGTGTTAAGTCTAGATAAAGATTACTTATTTTCTAAACTGGTGTGGTGTCCATTTGTAGTGTTTTCATTGTATTACTGTATGTGTTCACAAATGCTTTACACACTGCCTCTGAGATAATCCTGCCTACTCGTGCCAAGCTACCAAGGGGGTGAGCAGGGGTTATTTTAGGAGTGTAGCCCCCTTACCCTGACTTGAAGCAAGGGCCCCTACTTGGTCAAAGGTACCTACCTCTGCCAACTAGAGGCCCCCATTTCTAACAAGTACCATTCAGGGACAGTCACAAATTCACAGAACAAGTCCTGGGTGAACTTTTTAGACTATTCTAGCAAGACACTGAATGGCTGGGTCAGGGACAGCAAAGTGGATGATTTTTTTGGGCTGTACAACCTGAGTCTGAGGAAGCACATGCTCAATTCCAGTTTACAGAGCTGCACCAACACCTTTTAGACAGAAAGCTGATTGACCCCAGGAACCCTGCTGAAGAGGCGGACCACTGGGTCAGCACCAGGGTGTCAAAGAATGTACCATGGGGTGACCCCAAGAATGGTAGTTCAGGTTCCTCCCCAGCAGGGTGAGGGAGAGGTTAAGGGAGACCCAGACAAGTCTCAGAGTAAGGGGGAAGAAAATAATTCCCATGCCCCTCCTGAGAAGAAGGAAAGAGGTTCTGGTGGGCAGTGGCACAGGGCACTCCATTTCAAACCCCGCTGCTTTAATTGTTCTCAGCTAGGGCACAAGCAGGGAAATCCAAAGAAACCATCCACTGGTGGGACCTCTATAGGGGTTGCCAATATGCCCTTAGGGGTAGGTAGTTCCCAGGGGCAGTAGGTAGATCATGCCCTAATCTCCCTTAGTTGGGGGATGAACTCAGAGGGTCGACTGGTGGTCCCTGAGGGTGGGACCCGTCACTTCCACCAGGTCAAGATGAATGGGGTCCCTGTCACTGCTCTGAGGAGCACCAGGGCCTGCCAGACCATGGTAGTGGAAAGGCTGGCTTCCCCAGAACAGTACAGTGGTCAGGTGTGATGGGTAAATCAAGCCCAGGGCCAGGCCTTTATCACCCCATGGCCCTGGTATCCCTGGAGTGGGATAGGGTGGGGTGGGGTGGTGACCCAGAGAAGCCCATTGACTGTATTCTGGGGAATACCAAGGGCCTGATATAAATCGTGGGGGATGGGTTACTCCATCACAATGGTAAAGGATATCTGTCCGCCGAAATATAAATCCCATTATATCCTATGGTATTTATATGTCACCATTAATAGAGTAACCCGTCCGCCATGATCTAATTCAGGCCCTAAGTCCAAACATAGAAATCTTCACTGCGGCTTCAACTCAAGGCTATCCGACGATGATGCTCCCTCATCAGACACCACCTGCAGCCTTGCACCCACTGAACTTTACCTTTTCAGAACACTTTTTCTCAAATTTTCTTCTACATCCGAAGGTAAGCAATGACTGTGTCCAATCCACTTTATATATCCGAACCATGCTCCATCGCGTTCGGACATATTTGTTTTTACTTTGTTACTGTCTTGCGTGACTAGATGTCCTTGGTTTGTGCTTTTATCTTTTATGCGCTAGTTTTTACTGAAACTTAAAAAATTCATAACTCTGGTTCTACTGATTAGACTTTTGTAATTTTGGTGTCAAATTATATATTAAAATGTACTCTACTTTTCCAAGTTGTTTTGGGATTTTTCTTGCATTGTGTTTTCACTTCACTACTGTTTGCATGCTCTATAAATACTTTACACATTGCCTCTAAGTTAAGCCTGACTGCTTTTTGTGCTAGGCTACCCAAGGTTAAGCACAGGTTAATTTAGTGACTTTTTGTGGTTCACCATGCAAGGAATTGGGGCTGTTGCTTGACTAGGGCTCACATCCCAGACAACCAACAACCCAATTTCTAACACCAACACAGACCTATTGGTCTTTGCCAATGATGTTCTATCATCAAAAAGAGGAAAAATAGTTACTGTCAATAATAAACAGCATCAACAAAAACAGTGCAATGACATATAGACACTCATAAGCCATCGCACATACTCATGATGAAGTATACACATGCATGTATCACCATGCATGCAGAAACAGGGAAATTAGTTGGAGAAGAGAGCATTCCAATCAAGAGCAAGGGGCTGATTAGCGTCTGATATCTGTATATATTTTAGTGTAGTAGAGTCAATTAGTGGTCTTCTACAACAGACAGCTAAAGCTGACTGTAGGAAAGACCTAAAAAGGGAGATAGCAAGATATATGCATACCACACCCATAGCCAAATCGATATAAAATGCAAATTGCACACAAGCAACACATTTTGCATGTTCACAGGTTTGGTGTTGGAACGAGCACTTGAGTAATATCCAACGTTCTCCCTCGTTTCAAAATAGGTTCTGCCCATTTAACCCACCTGGATTTTTTTTGCTTTTTTGATCACCTGGTGTTGGACTTTTACTGTGGGTGAGTCTCAATGCTTGTGTCTCACCCATGGTAATCACATGGTAAATGGACAGCAAGTGTTTACCGCATGGTCTGCCTTTTAAGATAATGCCACTGCAACAAAGCATGAGTAAGGGACACTTAGCTGGTTACACATGAACATGTAACATGTGTGCGCACACATGTATATGTGTGAGGGCTGAATGTGTGAAACTACTGTTATGCGCAGACAGTAACTGCACACAAGTAGCCTGGTGCAGAGGGGACTCTGCATGGTTAGATATTGACCTGGGTAGACCTTATAGAATTAATGGGTACTTATGGGTAAAGTCAGTATGGTTTACTGT
>CAWUFW010029483.1:0-18963 GCA_963921515.1 Calotriton arnoldi | reverse complement strand
TCCCGGAGTGGAAAAATCGACATTTTGCGCCACTGCCACCACTGCGAATGCACTTCCACACGCCATCATAATCGGCCCCTTAGTCTGAACCTTAGCAGTACAAATCGATGCTGAGAGTTTGTTACAAATGACAGGAAGCTGTTCCCTCGGGGATAACAGGTATGTTCAGACAGGTTACAAACCGTTCTTTTTTGTTATTATTATCACATCTTACTCTTTTCCATTTTTACGTAAAAAAAAAAAAATGTCATTAGGTTTTTGGACATTGACCCACATGTAGATGGTATCTAAAAAAGCTGTTGCAGACCTAGGGGTACATTACGATGGCGGGCGGAAGCACCACCGCCGTGCTGGCGGATGCAAAAAGCACCAGTTACCGCCGGCACGCAGCAGTCCACACGCCCGTCCAATTACGATGCGAAAAGTAGGCCAAACACCGCCGGCAAGCCAGCAACACCGTCCGCCATCAAAGTGCGCCCGTACACGTAGCGGCGCAGCCCAACTGACACACACCGTCCGACGAAACACGTCCCGCCCGGCGCATAAATTACGATGCCGCAAACAAACGGCTCCCACGGCCAAGAGATACCGTACGACAAACCGAAGCGGTAACACGGATGCCGAGCACGGACAACGAAGAAGCGGCTCCCCGAGCATGAATCCAGCACTGCAGGCCCTCCCCATGCTCCTGCTGATGCACCACCAAGGACGCAACGTACCGCGGAGACGCAGGTAGGCACACACACAACAAGTGCACGCAAACAGCGCACACAGTGCAAGGGCGGAAAAAGCGGACAACCCCCACCAGCGCGTGTACACAACACATCCACCATTGCATCCACATATGACACACAGGCCAAATCGTAACATCGCGGAACACATGTGTACACACCACCTGGGACTAGGAACCAACCACCCCGTCACGGCCCCAAAGCGCCGATGACGCCGCCACACATGCGCACAACGCAGAGGCCAACCGCAGCGCCATGCATGCGTCGCACACAGACACAGGGACACAACCAAGCAGCACACACATCAGCCCCACCCCGAACGCACATGACACGTGACAGGCCTGCCACAGACATGTCCCCAACGCCCAATTCACGGACAACACCCAACGCCACACAACCGACGCACACATGTCAGTGAAGACACGCAACAGCAGGACACACCCCAGTGTAACAAACATGGCGAAGCACACAGCGGCGTCAACACCAACTAGGAGAAGCAGGGCCCCTTCGGGAAGAGGAACGCCAGTACCACACTGAAACACCCATACCACCCTGCACATATGAACAAGACATATAAAACGGAACACCAAAGAGCCCGGGGACCGACAACAGGTGGCCCAAGAATAACATTCACACACAAGGCCCAACGCAGAGCGGAAAGGCAGCCTGCCGCCCACACAAGGGAGAGCAGACAGCACTGAATGACCTTCCATTCCAACTCCGAAACCACAGCCCTACGACAGAAGCCGGTGAATACAGCCATTGTCCAAGAATAGACCAACACAGGCATGCCGAGGAGACCGACCACAGGGCAGATAGCGCATATCACAGAAGCACACAACGGACGGGGAAGAAAGAAGAAAACACTCCCCCATGTCGGCCACATGCAAGTTAATTGGAAGGAGTCACACATCACTGACCTTGAACTGTCTGAGAAGCATGTGGGAAGAGGGCCCGTGTCCTCCAAACAAGCAAACAGAACACAAGTCCTGTCTCCCTACGACTACACAGAGCTCACAGCAACCTCGGAGCGTGCACATTGCAGACTGCACACACAGCCGGAGCACGCCACCACAACGCACCGCTGGGAAATGGCAACCGCAACACACCTACCCAACTACGCCGAACAGCTCAAGCTGTACAAAACCAACCTGTTCCATACATTGGGATGCGATCTCCTGTCCCTGCTGAACGTAAGTTACCGACTGACTTACCGCATCACATTGTTCAGCTGCGTCATGCCCGTCTTCTACTGTCGGAGGTGTCCATACCAGCATCCCGTCGAGATATGCCTCTCCAACCCGGCATGTCTGAAGGCGGACCTGCTACCACTACTCCTCCCTCTGGACGCACACGACAGGGCCTGCTCTGCCTATGGGGGCATGGCGTATGTGGCCAACATCGCACCCGCACTGAAATGGGACCACTGTGCCTCCACACGACGGATCATCGAGAACAGCTACATCGAATGTCACCCAGCATGCCCCATCATGGTCCTCCAAGGGACAACTTACGAACAACACCTTGACAGCCACCATCCGCTACATTGGCTGGCAAACATGTACACCACCAATGACATGGAAGCCCTGCTGGACGGCATCGCATACCTGACAACCTGTCAATTCGTCGGACCACAACGCAGGTTCCCCGAGTGACCTATGATGTCCAACCCCGCACCCATGCTTAGCTTCCGCACGGACTGGCCAGTCACCACCACAACAGCCATACCAAACGACCGGCAACTGTAACCACACCATCAACGACATCGCCATGACATCGGATATGACCGGGACATGCACACTGTTCCCCATCACATCCAGGAACACCGCATGCATCGTGGGAGGCAGTGGCATGGGCTCTGTGTATCGCACCCACATGGACGGAACTGCACGAACAACCAGGACACGACATGGATCCAGCGCCCATGGACACACACACCGCTCAGTGGACATGAATAGGTCGCCTGGAGTCTGTGGGTGCTGCACCCCTCCCACCCCCGCCCCGGGAATCCCATACCAGGACCTTTGCATGGACGACAAGTGCATACAACAACAACACGACCCCAGTGACTGTGACATGTCCAGTAACCACCACAGTGCAACAACAAGTGGCACGCCGCTGCATGCACGCAAGCACATGCCCTGATGTCATCTCACATGCACGCGTGCATGAGGAACAACCGCAGCAAACCTGTCACATGGAACTGAGATGGACTGTGCCCATGATGCCAAGCGGTCTGGTAGGCTACATGTATACCGTCTGTGTCAAAGTCCGCAGCTCCGCAGCTATACGTAAATGTACATTAGCACAGCCTTGGCCAAGCAGATGTCACTCTGAAGCCCACATCCCACATGCAACAGCCAATCACATGTAACCCCACACCCTATCCCATTTGCAATCATGCTCAGTATATCCTCAACATGTATTCCGCTGCCAGTAGTGTCCACTATACTGCATCACAGAGGACAGAAGACTCAATATAATGTTTGAAACCAAAACTGTCTCCCCTGACTCATTTCACAAGTACGAATGAGAGAGGATGAGAGTATGTGAAGTACACGGCAGTCGTGACATGACCATGTAGTCCACTGGTATTGGATGTCAACGCAAATGAGTAGCACTACTGTGGAAGACACACATGTGTCGTGTGAAGTCGTATGGACGCAGTGCTCAGGTGGGTGGGTGCGACGGGTAGATGCGCACATGCCAAGTTGGAGCACGCCGTGTTGGGACGGGTCATGAACAGTACACCACCGCTTCCCTGGGCATTGTGAGAGGACACCTGTCGGGGGGGGTGAACACGTGTGTGCACAGCAGCCGGGCACACGTACAAAGCGGTACCAGGCGCACCTCAGCCCACCCTCTGTGGACAAGCTGGATCCTGTTGTGCGCCCGCCATGCCCCTTGACAAGGCACACACAGCCCCAGTCGACCAGGTGTAACCCCAACATAGTCAATCCGCACAGGCGATACAGGGCACGGGATGGCAGTGGAGCATGGTGTGTGAGAGGTCTCCTCGCGCTCCTCCTGGTCATATCACGCAGGCAATAGAACCTCAACGTCTAGCATGGCACAAGTCACATGGAAGTGTAGGGGGGACGCACCACAGCACGAGCAGCACTGACGTCACAGGAGGTGGCTCGCACCATCCCATCCATTGCCCATCATACCAACCACGCCACATGCCATTGCGACTAAGTGCAAGCGCGTGCGCCACCACCCCCGAGCCCTCCCCAGAGAGGCCAAAGAGTGAATGTGTGGGCCATCAGCCACAGACGGACGCGGCCTGGCCGCAAGGGCAGCCACATCCACTGGGTGTCGCAGGTGGCGGATCCGGAAGGCGAAGACTGTGATGCATAGTCCATGCAGGCCGGGTCTCCATTTGGGGCACCACGCAGGTGGACGGCGTCCCGCCACACATCATACCCTGAGACAGCCCACTCGTGCAACTGGACCCACACATACACTCCTTGCCCTCTCTGGTGCGAGCTTGGGGCTGCCTGTGCAGGCGCTAGCCTCGCAGGTGAGTATGCATATTGGGGGAGCGAGGGGAGGACATGAGGGCTGGGGCGAAGATGACTGTATCACTGTCAGTAAGTACAAGGGATGACCCAGATGTGGAAAGGAAGAGACGTGTCCCGTGTGTACTGCAACTAGTCGCCAATCCAACTACCCCCCATGTCCGGAATGTAAGCCCGCACCTAGGCCCGCCCATCCGCCACATCGAACATACCACCAGCACGACAACCTTCCCATTCGAAACACTGACTGGGGGTGGCGACCAGTGTACAATCATGTGTAGCCTACCCACGCGTACATGTGGGCCCTCCATGATCCATGTCACCTGCGGCAAAGTCATGACATGCGCAATGAGGGAAGTGAGGAGAGCTGTCCGCCCCACGCGCAGAAGGTGCATCAGCTCCACAGACCCAGCAGCGAGTCCAGCAGGGGTCACATGTGCAGGGGCAGCTGTGCCTGGTGTGAAGGCACATGCATATAGACAGCACATCGACCAATGTGTAGTCTGCCCACATCTACAGTCCATCATCATGCGGACATAGGAATTGAACACAGGGCAACACATCTTCAGTTGGTGCACCCACCGTGACCAACAATGCGCAATCATCGACGTACCCGCCCTGTGCATGGCCCCCCACCCAACGGAGGCACATCCAGTGCCACCATCCCACACACACAAGCCTTCCACGGAACATGCTGTGTCCAATGGTCAGTACAGAGTCAGCGCCCATCTGGTGGATCCTGAACAGGAGACACATGCACACACATGCCAGCTCCCACTATGTACGTCTGCCACCTGGCACGTGCAATGTAACCTCTCACCTGTGACGTGTGACTGCAAGCACACAGCCGTCTTGGCATGGGGCTGTCAATGTGGACACCTGTCAATGTTTCGGGAGGTGTGATCCGTACAGTGCTGTACATAGGGTGCAGTGCTGACACCTACTACTGTCTCATATCCCCTCGTGCCACAGGTCCCACTTGTTTTGGCCGCTCAGCCTGTGCCCACATCGTCGTCGTCGTGTGCCATACTCATCCAGCCGCGGAAGCAGTTCCATGCTCAGCAGACATTCATGTTGCCGTGGCGTTGCCGCTTGACGGATATGCAGTCAGTCCCCATCAGCACGCCCCGCAAGTCATTGGGGCCTAGATCCCCATGTGCATGCACATGGCAGTGGTTTGTATCACTAGCCATTGCCATTGTTGGGAGACCTGTGTAAGTGTATTGTGGCCGTGCCGTCCCAGCTTGACAGCTGGGCTGTGGCTCATGTGCTTGCTCAGTCATGTCAGTGATGTGTATGCGAAATTGCTATGTGTCGTGTTGCTTTGACATGTGTCCTCTGCCATTGTCCCTAGGCGGAGACCGAACATTGACCGCCCATACCAATTGCTGGCGGACATGGACGATACAGAGGTTATTAGGAAGTTTCGGCTGGACAGGCCAACCCTGCATCGACTGTGTGCCATGTTAGAACCCCATCTCCGTCCCCGCAGGGTGTATCCGACTGCTGTCACCCCCACGGCTAAGGTGATGGCCGCCATGCATTTCTTCGCCACTGGGTCATTCCAGCACACAGTGGGCATTGGAGGAGGGATGTCCCAGCCCATGTTCAGCAAGGTGCTGAGGGATGTACTGGCAGCCATGATGCTGTACCGAAACAGGTACATCCGCTTCCCCAGGGCCCGTGAATTGGCGGCAGTGAAGGGTGCATTCTATGCCCTTGGCAGAATCCCACACGTCGTTGGAGCCATTGACTGCACACATGTCGGCCTTGTTCCACCACAGGCCACTGACCACCTGTACCGCAACAGGAAGCACACGCACTCCCTGAATGTGCAAGTGGTGTGCCTTGCGGACATGGTGATCACCCACGTGTGTGCAAAGTTCCCAGGCTCGGCCCATGACGCACACATAATGCGCAACAGCATCTTGCCACGACTGATGTCCAATATGCAACAGGATCGTGCCTGTATTGTCGGTGAGTATGTGGAGTGGTGTAGCGTGCTGGTTGTGCGATGCTGTCCCCTGTCCAGTTGGAATTGCAACGGTTCTCTGTGTCCCTCACACCCAGGTGACTCTGCGTACCCGAATGGGGCATGGCTGCTCAGTCCATTGAGGAATCCTCGCACCCCAGCAGACGATCGCTACAATGAGGCACATGGGAGGACCAGACGTGTGGTCGAGCGTACCTTTGGCCTCCTCAAGTCCAGGTTCAGGTGCCTGGACCGCACCGGGGGTGCGCTGGCGTACTCCCCACAGAAGGTGTGCCGGATAGTGGTGGCGTGCTGCATGCTGCACAATCTGGCCATTCGGAAGCAGATCCCCCTCATCGTGGATGACGGAGATCAACCAGGGCCCCAGCCCGCAGACCAGGACAGCTCGAGTGAGGAGGACAGCGGAGAGGAGGAAGCTGGTAATGTGCGGCAGCAGCTCATCGCCCGCTACTTCACTTGACGGTGAGTGTCCATGTACGACGGCTGATGTGGCTGTATCTGTGCAGGTGTGTGTGTGCTGTGTCAGGGTGGCCGTTTGTTCACTGCGTGCTGTGTGTCAACGCTCCATGGCCAGGGTAGTATGCCACTGTTGGTGGCTGTGGCATTGTGCCCTATTGCTCTGTGCGATGTGTGTACATTGCTTGTAGTTGTTGACATGTACTGTGTGATGGGTGTGTGACACACTCATTGAATGTGCTCCTGTTCTGTCTCCCACCCCTAGGTCCCTACAGGCCCTCCGGATTCAATTGCCATGCCACGCATCAGGTGCCTTTCCGCCCAAGGTGGCCGTTGTATTCCGTACAAATAAAACACAGGGCACAAACAGCAGTTAGTGAAAAAGGTGCATTTATTACAAACTGTGACATGTGATTGTGTGTAAGGTGATGACAAAAGTGGTGCGTGCAGTGACAATGAGCTGTCGGTCATGGCTGCGTGATGATCAGGGTGTACCCACTGGTTCTATGTCCATAGTCCAACACACACATGCCATCCAGATGGCTGTGTGGAGTGGGATCGTAGTCCAAGTCAATGCAGTGGCTGGTCAAGGAAGGCTGGCGGAAGGCTGGCTGGCTGCCTCACTTGCGTTTGGAGCGTGCGAAGTCCTCCCGGGAGATCTGTTTCCACTTCGGACGGCCCCTTCCACGTTTGCGAGGGGGGTGCCTGCTTGCGACATGCTGGTGGTTGAGGTGTGCTCACTGGCTGTGGACGCAGGGGAACTGGACACTGCTGCTCCACCCTGCGCCCCGGCAGGTTGTGGCGGAGGGGGAGCTGCTGTCCCTGGCAGTGACCTCACCGCCACCACCAGCTGGCCCATGAGGTCCACGAGTTGGCCCATACGGGCGTCCATGGACCTCAGCACCCCCAGCACCTCACGCGTGTCTGAAGCAGACCGGACCCATTGTCCTTGGGCCTCTTCATAGGCCCCAAGGACTCTGGCCATTTGAGGCAGGGCATGGCTCCCAGGGGAGGCTGGCGTTTCCCTGACCCTGCTCCTCCTACCAGTCCTGCTGCCACCGGCCTGCCCACTAGCCACATTGCTCACCACGGTCCTCGCTGTGGCTCCCAGGGTGGATCCAGTCGGCCGGGCCACCACCTGCGCTGGGGCTGGTGCCATCGAAGACGTGGTGGTGGTGGCGGCGGTGGTGGTCGGTGCGGCGATGGTGGCGGTTGCGGCAATGGTAGTGGCCGCAATTACCGTGGGTGTGGCCGCAATGACCGTGGGTGTGGCCGCAACGACAGTGGCAGCAGGGGGCTGGGAATGTTCAGCAGCCCTGGATGATGGGTTGGTGGGTAGGAGGGGTCCTGGGGAGCGGCTGGGCCCTGCCACACCAGATGGGCCTGCTTGGTGGTCCGTGTCCGAAGAGGAGGACAGATCCTCCAGATCCGTGTGTCCTCGTGGGGGGCTTGTCGGCTGGCTGTGCTGGCTGCTGGCTCCATCCCCAGCATCCAGCAGTTCGTCACCTGTGGAGAGAATGAGATTTGTTATTGTGTTGCACCTGGCGAAGTATGTAGTTGTCGTCTGACATTAACAGTTCGTGCAATCTCGTACATGGGTTTCCCGGAGGCGTGTGTGTGGCTGTAGCATTTGTAGTTGTGTGTGCTTGGCAATGGGACTGTGTGCTGTGCACATGTGGCATGGGACGGATTGGCCATGCCGATGGGTGTGTTGCTGTGCCCCTACTTATTGTGACTCTGGTGTATGCGGGCTCCTGGCCCATCCTGGGTCTGGTTTGTACTTTGCTTTTGGTGTTCAGATGGGACGCTTAGGAACGCATATGGCAACATGGGGGCCATGCCCCAGATTCGCATTTGGGAGGGAATATGCTTTTGGGGTTCAAATGGAACGCTTAGGAACGCATATGGCAACATGGGGGCCATGCCCCAGATTCGCATTTGGGAGGGAATATGCTTTTGGGGTTCAAATGGAACGCTTAGGAACGCATATGGCAACATGGGGGCCATGCCCCAGATTCGCATTTGGGAGGGAATATGCTTTTGGGGTACATGCTGTGAGCCATGGGTGCCGAACGTGACATGTGTTGTGGCAGCATGACAGTGCATGGTTTGAGGTGTGTGCATGCTTGACATGGCCTGCATATTTGCTGTCTGTTGTGATTACTGGACATGGCATTGGACGCATCGTTATGAGTGAGTGATGGTTGTGTGCCAGCCAACGTATTGCAGTTGTCCCATCTCCTTGGTGTGCGTGCTGCCCTGTGCCATGTGCATCACTGCAGTGCTCGGGGGGTGTGGCCCATGTTGTGTGTTGTTGCTCACAGTGTGTCGTGCGCTTCATTGACTTCTGGCACATGGTTGGTCATGGGCATGTATCTTAGCGTGACTGCTGTATGTGTGGCAGCTGTGCGGATGACATGCCTTTCATGAGACTGGGGCTGACGGATGGATGGTATGTTGTATGTGCATGGTGTGTCTGTGTGTTTGATGGGTTCAGTGGTGTTCGTGTGCATATATGTTGTTCCGCTCTGTTGCGTCTAGTGTTGTTTGTCTTACATAGGCGTAGTTGTGGGGTGTGTGGTTGACAGGCAGTAGGGGCTACATGGACAGGACTTCAATGGTGTTTCGGTTGTGTGTGATGAGTTGCACAGTGGCTGACGTGTGGTACTATATTCAGTGTGGCTTGTGCATGCAGACGTGGCTCCTTGGGTGTTGCTATGTATGTGATGGGTCATGTGGGGTGTGAGTCTGTTGTTCATGTCCGTGTGCACATTGTTCACTTGTTCGTGACGGTGGGCGGTGCTGCGTGTTCGTCTGCTACATGACATGTCCCATGTGTTGGTCGTGTTATGGTCCTCATGCCTCCAGTAATCCAGCCCTGTCCAGTTTCCCACCTGCAAGTTGTTCGTGCGTGCACTGTACTGGATGCCACATGGCTCTAAGCGGGGGGTGCTCCATGTTGCAGGTCTGTGGGGGTGGGGGGTGTTGTGGGTCGTGGGGGTGGCTGGACACCCACTGACACGATTGCTGTGGACCGTGATGTCTGCCTTTCGGCTGTCGTTGTGCACTGCGGTGGCTGACACGTGGCTGTGGGGTGTGGGGGATGCTCCTCCTTGCTGTGCTGTGGGACTGGGGCCTGGTGTGTGTTGTACTTGGGCTGTCCACCCTCCCACCCACTGCACTTTGTGTTCCTGCCACTTACCTGTTACTTGTCGGTTAGTGCAGCTGTGGCGGACACATGGGTGTGGTGGGTGCTCGTTGTGGCGCTTCTGGCATGTTTGGGGACCTGTTGGTGGTTACGTGGCTGGCTGAGTGTACACATGTCCCCACGTATGTTACAGTTGTTCGGTTTGGGCTGTGTGTGGTGGTGTCTGTTGCATGTGTGTGTGATGTGTTGTGTATTGTGTGCTGGACATGGGGGTGTTTGTCCCTGGGAGCTGTGGCATGGTGGTTGCGCATGTGAGTACATAGCGGTGTGCTGGTATACATTAGTTTGTACTTACCAGCCTCCACTCCCCTGCTAATCCGGCGAGGATCTCCGGATGTATTACGACTCGCACCTTCTCCTCCCACGCTTTGAAGGTCTTAAAGAGCGCGGGATTCCCTCCGCCAGTGACGGCAGCCAGCTCTCTGTTTTTGCCCTCCTTCTTCTTGACCAGGCTCTTTACGTCATTCCAACGTTTGTTTATTTCACCTCTGTTCCTGGGCAGGGTCCCGACTGCATTGACCTGGTCTACGATCCGGTTCCACATTCTGTTTCTGGTGGCTAGTGGTGTGTGCTGGACCATGTTCCCATAGATTTGTGGGTACACCTTGATGATCTCGTCGACCATGACCGTCAGCTCAATGGGCGTGTACTTGGGCATTCTTTGTGGTGCCATGGTGTTTGTGGTGCTGGTGCGGTGTGTGTTGTGTAATGTGCAGGGGGTTTGTGGTGCCGGTGTTTGGTGGTGGTGGTGGTGGTGTTTGGTGGTGGTGGTGGTTGTGATGTGTGCGTTTCTGTGGTGTGCTGCTGTCCTTGCTGTGTCACTGTGTCCTCTCCTCTCCTCTCTGGTTTGCAATGTAGCAAGGGGTTGTGGTCTGTGGGAGTGCTGCTTTTGTACTCACCTATGTGGGTGTGTCCTCATGGTCTGTTGTTTTCAGGTGTGTTGTGTCTGGGGTTCTGGCCTTTGTATTTCTTGTTTGTCCGGGGGGGTGTTTTCGGGATGTGTACTGTGCTTGTGTATTTGTGCGTGCCTTGCTGTGTGGACTTGTTGGCCATGTTGTGTGCTATTGGTTTTGTGTGCGGATGGTTTCTGTGCAGGTACGTGGGCGCCATGGCTTCTGCCGTGTCGATTCTCATCGGCGTTGTTTGCGCTGGCGGGCGGTATATTTGTGTTTTTTCCGCGCTCATGTCGGTGCGATCGTAATTTCACGTGCGGTGTGTCGGCCGTGAGGGCGGGCGGTTTTGTGTTGTCGTGCGTGTTTCCGTCCGTGGCGGGCGGTTTGACTCCGACTCGGACGTTGGCGGGCGGTATTTTGTGTGATTTTTCCGCCGATGGCGGTTTTCGGTTTGTGTAATCGTAATGGCGTGGTCGGTGTTCAGGCGGTGTGTGCGGGCGGATTTTTGCCGCTTCCATGCCTGGCGGATTTTTTTACGCCGGGTATCGTAATGGGCCCCTTAATTTGTATAAATGTTTAAATTTTAAGTATGAATTAATTAATTTTTAAATTTTGAATTTCAAATTAAAATTTAGGAGCGGGATGTTGGGTTTATAGGGGATAAGGGTGGGGAGTGTTTTAAAAAAGTTACAAATATTTTGTTTAAATGGTAAAAATTAAAAAATAATTTTAAATTAAATTTCTATTTTGAAATTAAAATTTAGGAGCGGGATATTGGGTTTATAGGGGATAAGGGTTGGGAATGTTTTAAAATAAATTAATTTAATTTTTTTAAATTTGTAAAATTTAAGTATGAATTTCTAATAAAATTTAGATTTTGGAATTACATTTTTAGTACTGTGATGTGGGATTTATAGGGGATAAGGGTGTTGCAGTGATGTAAAAACATATAAAATATTTGTATAAATTTGTAATATTTAAGTATGAATTTATAATAAAATTTTCAATTTCAAAATAAAATTTAGTAGTGGGGAGTAGTGTTTATAGGGGATAAGGGTGGGTAGTTTTTTATAAAAAATATATTTTATTTGTATAAATTTGATAAATTAAAGTGTGAATTTAAAAATTAATTTCGAATTTAAATTTAAATTTTAGTAGTGGGATGTTGCGTTTATAGGGGATAAGGGTGGTGAGTGTTTTAAAAAATAAATAAACATTTTGGAAATTTTTAAAATTAATAATTATGAGTTTTTACATTAATTTCGAATTTAAAATTAAAATTTAGGAGTTGGATGTTTACATTTCTTGGGTATAAGGGTGAGGAGTGTTTTTCTAAAATTAATATTTTTATTTGTATAAATTGTAAATGAGAAAATCTTTATTTTTAAATTTTTTTCAAATTTCTAAGTAAAATTTATGAGTGGAATGTTGTATTTATAGGAGATATTACAATTTAATTAAATGTAGGGAAATGTAAACAAATTTGTAAAAAATTAAATTAATACAAAGAATTATAAAATATGTTACAAACACAAAAAGTATAATGTTATACAATGTATGTACTAGTGTGAACATTTGTTAATTAAATAGTGATTATAGTGGGAATAGTAAATAAATAAAGTTTAGTATCCAGCACCTACCCCAATTAAATACAGGCTGGAGTGGGAATAGTAAATTAATTAAGGTCAATGTCCAGCAACTACCCCAATTAAATACAGACTGGAGTGGGAATAGTAACTTAATTAAGGTTAGTGTCCAGCACCTACCCCAATTAAATACAGACTGGAGTGGGAATAGTAAATTAATTAAGGTTAGTGTCCAGCACCTACCCCAATTAAATACAGACTGGAGTGGGAATAGTAAATTAATTAAGGTTAGTGTCCAGCACCTACCCCAATTAAATACAGACTGGAGTGGGAATAGTAAATTAATTAAGGTTAGTGTCCAGCACCTACCCCAATTAAATACAGACTGGAGTGGGAATAGTACATTAATTAAGGTTAGTGTCCAGCACCTACCCCAATTAAATACAGACTGGAGTGGGAATAGTAAATTAATTAAGGTTAGTGTCCAGCACTTACCCCAATTAAATACAGACTGGAGTGGGAATAGTAACTTAATTAAGGTCAGTGTCCAGCACCTACCCCAATTAAATACAGACTGGAGTGGGAATACTAAATTAATTAAGGTTAGTGTCCAGCACCTACCCCTATTAAATACAGACTGGAGTGGGAATAGTAAATTAATTAAGGTTAGTGTCCAGCACCTACCCCAATTAAATACAGACTGGAGTGGGAATAGTACATTAATTAAGTTCAGTGTCCAGCACCTACTCCAATTAAATACAGACTTGAGTGGGAATAGTAAATTAATTAAGTTCAGTGTCCAGCACCTATCCCAATTAAATACAGACTGGAGTGGGAATAGTAAATTAATTAAGGTCAGTGTCCAGGACCTAACCCAATTAAATACAGACTTGAGTGGGAATAGTAAATTAATTAAGGTTAGTGTCCAGCACCTACCCCTATTAAATAGTCATTGTTGTGGGAATAGTCATATAATTAAGTTCAGTGTCCAGCAACTACCCCAATTAAATACAGACTGGAGTGGGAATAGTAAATTAATTAAGGTTAGTGTCCAGCACCTAACCCAATTAAATACAGACTTGAGTGGGAATAGTAAATTAATTAAGTTCAGTGTCCAGCACCTACCCCAATTAAATACAGACTGGAGTGGGAATAGTAAATTAATTAAGGTTAGTGTCCAGCACCTACCCCAATTAAATACAGACTGGAGTGGGAATAGTACATTAATTAAGGTTAGTGTCCAGCACCTACCCCAATTAAATACAGATTGGAGTGGGAATAGTAAATTAATTAAGTTCAGTGTCCAGCACCTACCCCTATTAAATAGTCATTGGAGTGGGAATAGTAAATTAATTAAGTTCAGTGTCCAGCACCTACCCCAATTAAATACAGACTGGAGTGGGAATAGTAAATTAATTAAGGTTAGTGTCCAGCACCTACCCCAATTAAATACAGAGGGGTCGATTCCGATCTCGGCCGGTAGGGCACCGAATCGGATTCGGCTGAACCGGATCCGATTCGGAGCCCTTTTTCCCGACCGATTCGTACGTGCGTCCGGGCGAGCGAGTACGATGCGAGCCCGTGAGAATTCGCTGACCGACTCGTTCGCGGGTCCCAGCCGCACCGACCGACTCGCTCGGACATGCCTTGCACCGCGCAATGGAGACGTTCCCCGGCCGGGCAAGTACGATGCGCGCCGCGAGCAGTCCGACCGACTCTCGCCGTCCGGCTCGAAGAAGCAGTCGGAGCCGTACATTGGGGGTCCGTGTCAGACCCCCCTGTACACGTAGCTGCGCGAGGCATGTACGGTGCCAGTCGCTTCACCGCGTACCCGCTGTAGGGGGTGCCCTTGTTTGCCTCGCACCCATTGAGTCAATGGGAGCCCTTGTACGTGTTGTACGACCGGCTCCCATTGACTTCAATGGGAGTCCGACCGACTCGAGTCCGATAGCATACGTGCGCATCGTACTCGTTCGGTCGGGCTGCTAGGGTCCGATTTGGTCGGAAATCTCTCCGGGTCTGGCTCGGTCGGTGAGATTACCGGCCCGAATCGGAATTGGCCCCAGAGTGTAGTGGGAATAGTAAATTAAGTTAATTAAATAAAAAATATTATTGAGTATTTATGTTGAGTGGAGTTGTAAGCATAATTTAGGTAAATATTTTTTAAATATTTTATAATAATATTATTAAAGGTAAAATTAGTTAAAACATATTTAGTTATATGTAAAACAAGAACAGATATATCATATATATTATTTAATTTAAATTATGTACTTTAAATAAAATAAAATATTATAAAACATTTAATTATGTACATTAAAAGTGATAGCAATGAAAAGGTAGTAAAAAAATAGAGATCTCATTTTTCTTAACAAATTTTATTATATAAAAATAGAAATGACAGCTAAATCCAAAATGTTATTTTTTATTAAACATTAGAAACAAAATCACAAAATATATATATTTGCAGGATACTGTATTTATTACAGAGAAAATAGATTTTATCAGTATGTATATTTTAACAAGTAAATTATTCAAAAAAAGATTTAATAATGAAAAAAATTATATTTCAGAATTGTATATATTTTTACAAATATAGCATGATGCATATCAATTTTTTTAAAGGACATTTTGTACATGAGTATATATTTTTTAATAAGTACTAAATATTGTTTGTCATTTTTAATATTTTTACAACTGTTACAAAATTTGTTAAGTATTTGTTGACATTATATACTGTAAATATTTCTACAATACATTTCACATAACAATAACATAGTCTAATTTTGTTATACAAACTAAATATATTTTAATTATTAATATTAATAATAAACTATTAATATTAATAATTATTACATTTAATAACAGTTGTTTATTTTATTTACAATTCACATATCTTTTTAAACAAATAATAACATTAATACAATGTTTTAGTAATTGTTGTTTGACATATATATATTTTTATAATTATAATATTAAATATTATTAATTCATAATATTTATTAATATAATTTTACATCATATAAAAAACAGATAATAAATATAAAAAACAGGTATATTTTAAAGCATTTTATTAGAATGCAACAGTAATTTTTAAACAATTATATAATTTTAAATAAATAGTTTAGTCATTTATTTAATATGTTTATAGTTGACATCTTTGTTTGGGCATTTAATTTAGTAACCGCTCGTTGTTGTTTTGGGTCATTTGGGAAGAAAGAAGCTCGCGGTTGGGAGCTGCTTCGCGTCTGAGAAGGTAAGAGTAATTTTCTTTCATATTAAACTATTTTAAGTGTGTTTTGAAGGTAGTAATGTTGTAATTAGGGTGCGTGGAGTTATGTTTTAGAAGTTATGGTGTTTTTAGTGGTTTATTTAGGTATTAATTGTTAACGTTGTGTTCCGTATTTGCGGCCTAGTTAGTATTTTTCTATTTATGTCGATTTTACGTTAATATTGTGTGAATAATGTTTGTAGTGATGTTTCAAAGGATATTATGTGTAAATTTGTGTGGGTGGGAATGTTTGTTTTTCTCTTTTAGGTTTAACGACGAAGAAATTTGGAAATACGGAACATTGCTTTTTTTTTTTTTTTAAAGGAAGTGTGTATTAGTTATATTAACTAATATTTATTTTACACTTCCTTTATTATTCGGTTTTCATGGAGCCGTTTTTAATTTTATACGATTTTTCGGGTTTTTTATGGTTACTGGATTGTTGATTTTTACCTGGAGGATTAAGTTTTTGACACAGTTGTATTTTTACATTTTATTGGGGTTTATTTTTAATATCTATGGATTGTGAACTACTTGGATTATTTTGTAAGATGTGGCATTTTCGTATTCGAGCAGCGGGAAAGGTAAGTGTTTTTAAATATTTTAATTGTGGGAGGGAAATTATATCATTTTAAATACTGTAGTTGTTTAGTTGTTTTGCTGTTTAATTAATTTGTCTATATATATGTTTTTATAAATTATTAACATATATTAGACAAAATAATTAATTTCTTGATTTAAAAGAATGCACTGTTTTTATTCTAATATTTGTTTGTTGAGAATGGTAAATTTAAATTGTTTACATGTTTTAGAGTAGAGTTTTAGCTATCATATTTAAGTACTCAAGGCCTCTTGTGGAAGGGTATAGCTGAACTTGTTGTTGGAGATACTGATACATTTGACTAGTTTGTCTAGATAGTTTTGGTTTTAATTGGATGACAGATTGTTGCATTCTCAGTTCTTGGAAGCTTTGTTCTTTTTGTATGGCAAGTAATAGTTTATGTAGGGTAGGAGTGCTTCATCCTGTAGAAGATAGGAAGGCATTATGCCAACCCTCAACTGCGTTGTTTGTTTTAGCTTCTTTGTTAAGTGTAGTTAGATACACATTCCACCAAGGAATTTGGAATTTAGGTTGACGTCTATGGCCTGATCTGTGTAATCTCCCCACCCAGGTATCCTCAAAATAATCTAGGAGGGGAGATAATTTTTGTTCATTTTGTTGGTAAAATGGACTTTCAATTAAAATGTTATAATGCTCAGCCACATCTGTCACTGGCACATAGGCCAGGGCAATTACATTTTTTATTTGGTATGCAAAGGTAATATTTGTTGCATATTCCACACTAAGGGGCACATTACGATGACGGGCGGACAAAGTCCGCCCGCCACCGTAGCGGTGAATGGGACCGTCCGCCATAGGAGCGGCGGTCCCGCCGCGAGTATTAGGATGCCACCGCCACCGTGGCGGTGGCATCCCCTATTCCCAACATTGTGGCAGGCGGTGTTCACAGCACCGCCCGCCACAATGCTGGGAATGCACGTCATGCATTGGCATGCACAAGGTGACAGGCACCGTGCGGTGCCTGCCACCTTGTCCATGCCAATGCGGTGCACCCCCCACACACTCTGGGGGCCCGCAACGGGCCCCCAATAGCAAAGACCGTATGCCTTTCCATGGCGGCGTTGCCGCCATGGAAATGCTTCTCTCCGCCACCATCCTAATATGGATGGTGGTGTCTTGCAGACACCGCCACCATATTATTGCCCTTTTCCGCCCGGTCCCCTGTTGGACCGGCGGAAAACCGGCAGACGGTCTTTCCGTCCGCCGGGCTCCCCCGCCATCGTAATATGGCGGGGGGAATTGGCATGTGGGCGGGGGAATATGGCAGGCGGATCGCCACCGCCATACGGGCAATGGCGATCCGCCCGTCATCGTAATGACCCCCTATGTTCAGATTTCTGTAAATGTCTCCATAAACATTGGTTGAAATGGAAGTAACATCCTTGTATAGATGTGTGGGGGTACAATTTAAGGATAGAATTTATCATGGCTTGCTCAAAGTCTATTACTATTCTTTGAGGAAAAAAGTCGTTTGTTTCTTGCTTTATTTTACCTAACATTTCAGTATATGTTGCATTCTGTTTATTTGGTTATAATGCAAATATATAAAGGGGATGCAACTGTTATGATATTGCCCATGGATACTGTACAGTTGGTAGAATGGTTTGGGGCATATGGTGAAGGTGCCATCCATCATCCATGTTTGGCATTGTTGAAGTTTAGTTATATTGTTTGCTGTAGCAAACATAATAATCCTTTTATCTTTATTTTTATTGTCAAAGAAAATAAAAGGTTAATCACTGTGCGTTATACTTAGTTCTGGGGGAATTATGACATCTTCAAAATTTTTAGGCGTAGGTATTGTCGGTGTTGTTGCTTTTTTGGTCCTAGCTATTGTTCTTTTAATAGAAGCAATTGATGGTAATTGACCTGTTGCTTCTTTGGGTATTTTAGGTAACATTTCTTTAAGTATAACACTTGTAGGAAGTTGTGAGCTACTACTTAATTCTTTTATATTCTCAAGGGTTGATCTCACTTCAATTTCAGAAACATTTGGCGGATGGTTATGCTCTCTAGTATATAATACAGTTGTTTCCCTGGTGGTAGCACGACCATAACATTTATTTGAGTAATATTTTGAACATTTCCAGTTCACTTTAAGGTCTGTTTGCTTCTCTTGGGTGTAGACGTACCCCATATAACACAATAAGAATTTCCCTTTCTGAGATGTTATAAATTGGGCACCTTCAGTCATTGTGATGTGAAAAATTCTATAAAAAATGTATATGAAGATATATTAAAAAGAATATTATACATGTTTATATGAATAGTAAAAAATGCATTTTTAATATATACTTACCAAGTGTTATTTAGTTGTAGTTAAATGGAGATGTTCTTTGTTCAATAAAAGCTGTTTGGTTGAAGTACTCTGTGAAAGGAAAATAAAGCATATTTTATTTCATGTTTTACAATTTTACATGGGGTGGTATTGGTGTTTAGGATAGACTATAGTTTTATTAACCTTTTTGTTTGATTTTACAAAGGCTTTAAAAAAAGTTTAAAAGTTTAAATGGGGTGGTTTTGGCGTTTAGGATATATTAGGTGTTCGGTTGCCTTTTACAGACATTTTACAAATGTTTTTTAATGTATACTTACTTTGTTAGTCAGCTGTTTTTGCAAGGTGAAATCTTTTTTCTCGTTTTTGGAGTAATATCTGTAGTGGAAATATAAAGAGATAAAATA
>CAWUFW010029482.1:0-18963 GCA_963921515.1 Calotriton arnoldi | reverse complement strand
CCGTCTGGAGCAGGTAACCTGCTCCCTCTCTACCCTGCCTCAGTCAGCCCAGGGCTGCAGAGGTCAGGGAGGCCAGTGGACCCCCAGGGCCCCCTGTCCAGAGGAAGCCCCCATCAGCAGATTAGGGGCACCCAGTCTAGTAGCCCTAGCCAGGTGAAAATTCCTCTACACACTGAGGGATCCCCCATACCTTTATGTAGGGACCTCCCCAGAAGGACTCTGGTAGGCAAGGGCAAACCTGGGACCAGAAGGTTCCAAACCTGCCATGTCCCTCCAGTAGTCCATCCAAAGGGACCCAACCCACAGCTGTAGGCAGCCAAAGGTTGACCCTTAGAGCAAAGTGCAACTCAGTCATGGAAAGACAGGCATACATGGTGACTAGTGATCTGAGGAAGCTGAGGCCAACATTCCTAGGGCCTCACTTCCCTACTCAGACACCCTCACCAGCCTTGTACTTTACCTAAGCACACCACAGGTAGTGATTCCTCATGGTGGAGACCCTCTCATACCCTTAGGGTGAGGGATTGCTTAGTGGACCATAAGACAGGGGGCAACCATGCTAGTGCAGGTGCTTCCTTATATGACCACTTAGTCAATGAAGGCTCAACTGGCCAAGGTTAGCCTTATCTCCTTTCGCTTGGGGGTTATGTAGGAAGGTGGAATCTGACTATATGGTTGCCCCCACTTTTTTTATGGTGTTTTGCTGGTTTATGACTTAGTTGGACTGGGATCCTGCTATTCAGGGCCCCAGTCTATCTGCTTTCTCTGTAAAAGGTTTCCATGTGCCTTAGGCACATCTCTGATTGAATCTGGAGTGCCCTTATAAGTCCCTAGTATATGGTATACTATGTACCAAGGGCATAGGTACCTCAGAGGCCTACCAGGGGCTGCAGCATGTATTATGCCACCCCTGGAAGGCCATCCAAACTGACACCACAGGTCTGCTACTGCAGCCTGGGTAGGGTGGTGCATGCACCTTTACTGTGATATAGGTTACCTATATCACTAAATACATACACACATATAAACCTATAAGTCACTCCTAAGGCAGGCCTTATCAATCCTAAAGGCAGAGTGCATGGTTCCTATGTGAGAGGGTGCCCCTGCATGAGCAGGGCCCTCTGCAGCGTTCGGAGACCATCTCTGATGCTGTTTGTAGTGCAGCCTGACCATATACTCTTAAGCGCATTATATCCTCGCGGTAAAATGCTAACTTTGGAATGGCTGCACCTAAACATGTCGTGTTTGGTGTCAAACATCTTGGAATACTACCCCCCGCCAATCCTGGCGGCGGGGGTAGCATTCCACCCTTCTAGAGGGAAAGACATGTTAACTCTGGCTTACCCGGTAACTTCTTTCTGAAGCCCTGGCATCACAAAATGGATGCTGCTGCCACAGACACAAGTCTGGCCTCCTGCTGCTGGACGAAACTCCGGCAGGGGAGGCCTGGACAATAGGTTTCCTGTTGCAGGGAGGTGTGACCACCTCCCCAGACAGGATAATGTGTATTGGGGCTGGGTGGGTGCACTCTTAGAGTGCTTTGAAGTCCTGCACTGGGGGAGCAAAAGGCTCCTCTGTGCATATGCCAGTTCAAACCAGCTCAGGGGCTACCTGCCCCTGCTCTGGCGCGAAACTGGACAAAGGGAAGTGGGTGTAGCCACCCCTCCCTTGACCCTCCCATAGGTGGGGTCATAGAGCTAGTCCATCCCCTCTTTTAGTATAAGAGGGGGAACCTTGCCATTGCAAAGCAGATAACCCCTGGACGACGCTCTACAGAAGAATCCTGGCCCTTCGACGTTCCACTACCTTTGGAAGACAGAAGAATCTCCCTTGGAGTCAAGGAGTGACTCCCTGCTTGGCAGGCACCAAAACGACAACGACGGTCGCAAACTACGCCGCTCCCGCCGGAGTCCGAAGTCCCTGCAGCCCAGGAAGTAGATTTCCTGACCTCTCCCAGGCCATCGTGAGTCCCCAGCGAAGCTGAAGCAAGTGGACCCCACGAGTAACGAGGAACCGCGACCCCTGGGTACCGTGCACTATTGTCGAGTGCAACCCCTTCACAACGTTCTACGAACCTGTGCTTTGGACCACGTGTGGTCCCGACCTCCAGCAGGAATCCCTCCGAAGATCAGAGGCCTACACCATCCCGAGTGACCGTGGGCCCCTGTTGAGTGATTCCACCCGAGGTGTCTTCGCGATCCCTTGCCCGCTGGCTTGTGGGTCCCCAGAAGACTTCTTAAAGAAACCAAAGGGCTCCCTGGTTGCTCCAGGCCTGCCCTGACTTACCCTCGCTGGGTGAGTTCCACAGACCTTGCTGGTCTGCGCCATCGACTTTTCTTCATCTCCCCGAGACTTGCGGCTGCCAAGGCTTGTTGGCTCCGATCGAGTTGCCAACACCGCAGTCAGCTGCAGACGCCGAGGGACACACCGAATCCAGCTCCTGGTCATCGTCGACGCCTCCTGACCACGTGGCTGAAGAGTCAAGGCACCCGCAACCGACCTGAATCACTCGACGACGGTGGGCATCCATCTTCCTTGCCCCGAGTCACTGCCAAGTGACTTTGAACACTGTCCCCTCTGCTTTCAGGTCATCCTTCTTCAGAATCCAGGCTTGGATTCCACCGGACACTTCTTCAGCTCCCGCAAGCAGCAAGTCTTCTTTGTTCGCCATTGAAAACGACGCCGCGACCCGACACCAAAGGACACCTGTGCACCCGGCTTCCTGGGTGAGGTAACTCCAGCACTACGGTGCTCCTGTGGGTGTGGGCTCTAGAACGACTTACCCTGTAAGTGACTTGCTTGTAGGTTCTATAGAAGTATCCTAAAACTCTTTATTTCCAACCGCGACTTGCCCCATTGAAGTCAACGGCGATCCGCGCCTGTGTATCTACACTGCACGCGTCCCCCGTGGGTCCTTTACTTACCTGCCTTGGGTGGTTTCGTGAGGCCCCAGCACTTCTGAAGGCCCTAGGCCTTGTCTCCCTGCAAGTCGTTGTCCCTAAGTCTCTTACTTAGTATATGGTCTGGTACGCCCTAGGGCCCCAGCCATATTTTGTGCTTAACTTATTGTGAAACGTTGATTTGTGCATATGTTTGTCTTCTAATCTCATAAAGAGATTAGTAGAGAGTTATTTAGAAATAAATACATATATATTTGATATATATACCTGTGTGGTGTCTTTTCATTTGGTGATTCAAGAGATTATATGGTAAAACAAGCTGCTTTACATTCCTCCGAGACTTAGCCTGAAGGCTGCTCTCCACAGCTACCACTAGGATAGCTTTCTTAAAAGGTTGTCTTAAACCTATCTACCATAAGAGTCGATTTGCCCTGGTGCAAGGTGTCCACTTTAATTAGTGAACAGCATATACCAGGCCAACTTCTACAGTGAGGTTTAAAACATGTTACGAAATGTAGGAACTTATATTGTACTCTATATAATTCTACAGAAATGATAACTGCAAATAGGTTGTACATAATAATACTTGTGCTTGAAACTAAAAGCGTATTATGTGAAATGTGAATAATTAACTGGTACCATGTGTTAGGTTTGTTTGTTGTTTTCTGTGTTATTTCACATATTTGATGCAGGTGTTGATCATAAGTTAAAAAATATTCAGTCTATCATACCTGTAGAGAAAAATTGTCAGAGCAACTTTAGAATTTTATTTAACAAGCAAAGATTAGTTAAGGAGCTAGGGCTTCTGAGACCAATTTAACACACCGTTTCTTTTCTGACTGTTCTGTATAGTAAGTAAAAAATTTTTGTAGACACATATTTGTATAGGATAAGGTGTGTAATACAGGTAGTATTTTGTTTATACCATACTTTCCATGGTTATCTCACCCCTAAAAGGCATTCAGAGAATCATTAGTGTGTCTAGAAACATGGTGACATTAATATGAGTGCTATGGGGAGAGATGCTTTTATTCTGTAAGCTAGGCAGACATAATGAAATCACTTGAACACACACCTAGGTGTGTGAGTGGACTGTGTAATGAGTAGAAAGTAATTTATTCTGGTTATTCTACATATATTAGCAATGCATGTGGTGTCAAAGAGGGGTATTCTAGCATGTAGAGGCTTGTTTTAATGGATTATCTTGTGTCTACAAAAACACTGACAGATGCATTGAGGTCTCTAGAAACAAGCTGAGATTTACAAGACTGGCATGAAAAGTGAGGTTTAAAGCATGTTCTCAAATGTATTAATGTCTATCTTAGTCCATATAAGTGTCTTGATAGGTGAACTGGGAGCAGGCCCTAGATAGTGAGGTGTGGCCTTTAAACTGAAAGCGTAGTCTCTCAAGCTTGGATGTCTGACCTGTACCATGTCTCAGGTATGTCTGAACTTGAACATGTAGTCTGATATGTGTGGTGCAGCTCATGAGCCTAACTTAAAAGCTATACAGACTATCATACCCCTGCACAAATCTTGTGAGATCTACTTCAGCTGTGAGTCCCAAAAGCAAAGATGTCTTAGCTACGCAGGGATCAAAAAATCAGTTGAACACATACCTTCATACCTGGCTGCCCTCTGTAATGAGTAGAAAGTGATTCATGCAGCATTATGTACAGATGTTTAGAAAGCATACTGTGTGAAACTGAGGTAGTGTTTTACCTATAAGCTGCTTTACATATATTGTCTCACCTGTAAAAGGCATACAGACACTTAGTAAAGTGTTGAGAAAGATGCTGAGAGTCACAAGGGTGCTTGACAGGAGTCAGCCTTTCATTTTGGTGTAGGTCTGGCTTTGTGAGCTCTGACTATGTAACAAAACTGAAAGAAGAAAGCTAGGTTTAAAGGATGTTGGCAGATGTAGTAATCTGTATCCTACTCGATATAAGTCTCTGCAAAGGAGCACTTCAAGTATGTTGTAAATAATGAGGTGTGGGCTTTAAAGTGAAAGCGTAGTGTTTCACGTTTGAATGTCTGACTTGTATCATGTCTCAGGTATGCCTCCACTTCAACATGTAGTCTGATATGTCTGTTGCAGCTCATGAGCCTAACCTAAAAACTATACAGGCTATCATAACCCTGCAGAAATCTTGTGAGACCTACTTCAGCTGTGAGTCTGAATAGAACAGATGTCTTAGCTAGCAGGGATCACAAAATCAGTTGAACTCATACCTTTATACCTGGCTGCCCTCTGTAATGAGTAGAAAGTGATTCATGCAGCGTTATGTAGACATCTAGAAAGCATACGGTGTGAAACTGTCAGAAATCCCCACCCGTCGCCCACCTTGCACGCTGTGCGGCAGTTTTTTACCGCAGCCGAAGTGGTGGACGAAGGTTGGGGTGCCAGAAGCTCTGTGCAATGTCCGCCAGCCTCCGGTCTTCACAAAACCGGGGCGGGCGTCACGGACAGAATCTTCAGGTTGCTGGTCTAGTCTCTCGCAAGCAATCGCAGGCGCGAGGACAGACTCGGCTGTGGAGTGCGTCGGCAGCGTTCTGAGCCGCGCACTTCACCAACATTTCTTCATGAGTGTGCATTGCTCGCGCTTGCGCTTTAGTTCAGTCAGGAGTTAGTTTAGGGATTAGTATCTCAAGTTTGCGCAGTATTAGGGTAGTTCCATTTCGTTAGCGTCGGATAGTTAGTTAGGCAGCTTCCTGATTTAAGCTATTTCAGAGCAAATACTAAATAGGATAAGACTATCTGAAAATTCGAAAATAAAAGCAAGAACACAACTTTACTTACCTCGTCAACTTCCTCTCGAAGTCTTGGTGATTAGAAGTTTCTTCTTCTTCAGCAAAACCGCAAGTATTCCTAAAAAGAAAGCAATTGTATTAATTGAATCTCTGGTACATTCACAAAGAACTTATAACTAGCAATAATACAAACACTCAAAAGATTTATATCAAGCCCCACATGCTGGCGGGGATGCGACGAGGAGGGTACCCTACTACATATCCTATGGGAGTGCCCTATGGTGTCCGCCTACTGGTCAAGAATCTTGGACGAGGTGGATGACTTGTTCGATACTGAAATCCCGAGGCTCCCGGTGTATGTGGTCTTGGGTCTCCCCAACCCCGTTACATTCCCTCTGAAAAGTAGGAAGGGGAGACAGATGGGGTTGGCATTGGGGGCTGCCTTACAGAACATCCTGACGCACTGGGGGACGGCTACTCCTCCCTCTTATGTGTGTTGGCTCCACCGCATTTGGCATATCATTGGGATGGAACGCATATCGGCCACGTTGAGTGGCTCGGCGGCATCGTTTCAAAAGCTGTGGAGACCTTTCCTGACACTACTCTTAGCAGAATTTAATGAAATCACACAACCCAAATACTTCAGGGTGCTACGATTATCCGACTTAGGGGTGGATCAGATGCAGGCTTCCAGTGGATGAAGGGGCTTCATGGAGTGGGGCGGCATGTATGGGTCATTTAGGGGTAGACGGATATCGGACGGGGTTCTTGGTTTTTTTGGGGGGAGTTTCAGTTCATGGTTGCCATACAAATGCTTTTACTTGCAATGTGCACCTTCCTTGCCTCGGCAGGGAACACAACGTATGACTCTTTTTCTAAGCATTGTACCCCTGTCACATTGTTGAAATGGCTGTACGACAAAACCCATTGCACACTATTGCTTTGGTTAATGGTATGTTTTCAGTTTTTTTTAAACTGCTAATAAAACCATTTAAACATAAAAGATTTATATCACTAAAGAAAAATAGAAGAGAGGCAATGCCAAGCTAACAATAGGGTAAGCGAGAGGAGGGGAAGAATAGAGATAGTCAAATATCAAAGAGTGAGATTAGGGAAGTATATGGTGTTTAGTAATGATGTATTATTTTTGAATTCCAGTTCCCTCCAGAAAACACACAGAGGCAGATCCAGAGAAACGCAAATACAATGATCCACAAGAAGCGAGGCCGTCTCTTCTCTGTCCCAATCCCCTTTCCCCCAGCGGGGTTCATCAGAGCTCTTGTGTAACGAAGGCTCGGGTGGAGGCCTGTTGGAGGACTAGGGAAAATTCAACATTCTGCTCCTGTGAGTGTTAGAAGGTTCGTGAGTAAATAGTGGTGCCTCTGACAGAGTGAAGTGCCCACGTTTTACAAACTCACCCGAGCAGAATGGCGGAGGGTTATGACTTGAAAAGTTTAGGCAAAGTTTTAGAAGCTATCCAGCAAGAATTAATGGCACTTCGAGAAGAGAACAAGGCACTAAAGTCAGAGATGGAGGCTTCTAGAAGGGAAACTTTAGAGTTGGTGGTCAAGATTAAAAGTGAGAGTTCAGGAGTCAAATTTAATCCAGCCCCTTCAAGTGCAGCTTCAGGTTCAAGTGCAGTTCTTAGTCCAGGAAGTACCACACAAGTAGTGCAGTCTTTGGCCCCAGTGATCCCCCTAGCTCCACTAGAAAGATTCAATGGGGATCCTCAGAAGGCTCAGATATTTCTGACGCAGTGTTCACTACATTTTATGTGTCGTCCGACTGTCTTTCCAGATGCACAGACTCAAATCGCCTTTATTCTATCTTATTTAAGTGGGGACGCTACTTCATGGTCTATGCCTTTGGTAACGCAGGACGATCCAATTTTGTACAACTTTGAAGAATTTAAAAAATAATTTTTACCAATATTTGACCAAAGGAAAGTAGCCCAAGCAACTGATAATGAGCTGCTAGAGTTGAGGCAAGGAAACCGAGAGTTGTTAACCTATTTGGCGCAGTTCAACAAGTTAGTGGTTGAGACCGAGTGGCCTGAAAGCAAGAGAGCAGCTTTATTTTATCGAGGGCTAAAGGATGATTTGAAGGACGCGTTAGCACAAATACCTAATCGTCCTACAGAGGTGTCAGCATTAATTGACTTAGTCTTGGAAATAGACTATCGGCAAACAGAGAGAAGAGGAGAAAGACGGAGAGAATTTCGTCCAAGCGTTCCTCGATTTGATCGAGTAAGAACAGATGTCATAAAGTCGTCGGAAAAAGTGTCAGGAGTTGAACCGATGCAGATTGGTGCAATAAGAGGCCCCCTTTCAAAAGGAGAGAAAGAGAAAAGAAGACAAAATAACCTTTGTCTTTATTGCAGAATCAGTGGGCATTTCGTAAAAGGATGTCCAAAGAAGCCTCAGCTTTTCAAGAAGGAAAACTTGCAGCACCACCAGTAGGAGGAGTTGGGCTGGTGGATGCGCAAGACAAAACAACTCCAAAAGAACATTAAGTCGCAAACACTTTACAATCTTCTGCTCCGCATTTGATTTTGACAATGACTATAAGGTTCAGAAACAAGACTCTTCAAGGGGTGGCGGTCATGTTGGATTCGGGAGCCACCGGGAAGTTTTGTGACTTTAAGTTTGCAGTCAAGGTAGGCCTAGAAGCGATTCCAAAGGCCAAAAGTGAAGCTGTAAGAGCAGTAGATGGTACAAATTTATCTTCTGGTCCTATCGTCAGCCATACTGAGCCAGTAGAACTAATTACAGTTGAGGGACATTGTGAAGAAATACAGTTTAACCTTATCGACGCCCCCAATTCCAACTTATCCTGGCGTTGGCTTCATTAACGGAACATAACCCTACAATAAACTGGAGTGAGAGAACAGTGGTGTTGGACTCCAGTTATTGCACTGAGCATTGCTATCATAGCAAATTGGAGAGCAAGAGAGAGAATCCCGCCGCGCTGTTGTGTGAAAACAATATGATGGTGTGCGTGGTTCAAGATGTGGCACTCCCAGAAGAATATCAAGAGTTTGCCGATGTGTTTAACGAAATTGAGGCTGAGAAGTTACCACCACATCGATCTTACGATTGTAAAATTGATTTGGAACCTGGAGCAAGCCTCCCGTGTAGTCGAATCTACGCTCTTACTGAAGTGGAAAATCAGTATCTGAAGGATTATTTGCATAAATATCTGGAAAACGGATTTATTCAACACTCACAGTCCCCTGTCTCCTTGCCACTTTTTTTTATTCCAAAACGGGATGGCGGGTTGAGAACTTGTATAGATTATAGGGCCTTGAACAAGATAACCACCAAGAACCGTTACCCTCTGCCCTTGATCTTGGTCCTACTTGATCAACTGAAGGGCGCAAAGATCTTTACGAAGTTGGATTTGCGGGGAGCCTATCATTTAATCAGAGTGCGCGAAGGGGACGAGTGGAAAACGGCTTTCAGAACCAAATATGGATTATATACGAATGTCAAGTGATGCCCTACGGACTTTGTAATGCCCCAGCGGCTTTCCAATACTTTATCAACAATGTTTTAAAAGAATTCATTGATCTGTGTTCTATCGTGTACATCGATGATATTTTAATCTATTCGACCACGGAAGAGGAAAATCAGCTGCAAGTCAAAAGAATTTTACAATGATTAAGAGAAAATCGTCTGTATGCAAAGCTGGAAAAATGTGCCTTTGGATTTAAGTCAGTAGACTTCTTAGGATTTATCATCGCTCCAGAGGGTTTGACCATGGATAACAAGAAGATTGATGCAGTGCTTGACTGGCCTCCACCGTCAACTGTAAAGGAGATACAAAGCTTTATAGGCTTTGCAAACTTTTATCGGAGGTTCATTAAGGATTTTTCTCAAAAGATCATACCTGTAACCAAGCTCTTAAGAAAAGGAACTCCATTTCTGTGGACCAACGAAGTTGATGAGGCCTTTCAGTCTCTAAAGAAGAGCTTTACTTCTGCACCAATTCTATTGCATGCAGACCCTAGTCAGCCCTTTTATTTAGAAACCGATGCTTCAGAACAGGCAATTGGAGGTGTGTTGTCGCAACGACACAAGGTAACTGGACAGCTGCATCCAATTGCATATCGGTCAAGAAAATTGCTTCCGGCGGAAATAAATTACACCATTACTGAAAAGGAGCTTTTAGCTATCAAGGATGCAGTTCAAGAGTGGCGGCACTACCTTCTAGGTGCAAGACATGTGGTAACAATGTTTACAGACCACAAGAATTTGCAATTTTTAAAATCAGCCAGAACCTTGACTCCCAGACAATTGAGATGGTCTTTATACTTTGCTGATTATGACTTTGTCATCACCTACCGACCAGGCAAGAATAATGGCAAGGCTGATTCATTGTACAGAATAGACACAGAAGGTACAAAGACATTGGTGGATGACCAGAAAATCATTCTAGAAAGCAAGATAATTGGGGCCATCAATGAGGAATCGATTGAGGAAGCCATCAGAAAAGAAATGACACTGGAAGAGATGCAAGAGTGGGCAGGAAAGAATTCCTTGAGAGAAGTTTGTCAACAATTGCCCTATCATGCAAAAGCCTTGTATTTACCAACTCGGGAACTCCAACAGCAAGTGTTGTTCGACAGTCATGACAGTCCCTTAGCTGGTCATCAAGGATTTCATCAAACTGAAGAATTAGTGAAGAGACAGTTCTGGTGGCCTACCTTAGTGAAGGACGTTCAACAGTATGTGGGAGGATGCGAGGTCTGTGCACAAGGAAAGTCGGATCGGCAAGCCCCTCATGGACTATTACAACCTTTGCCTATACCACCTCACCCTTGGCACACCATCACTATGGATTTAATTGTAGAGTTACCCTCCAGTCATGGTTACAGTGCAAACCTAGTGATGGTAGATGCCTTTTCCACGATGACTCATTTTGTCGCCTTAAAAGGGAACCCAACTGCAAAACAACTGGCCATGCAATTCAATCAACATTTGATTAAGGTTCATGGAATCCCTAAGATTCTAATTACCGATAGGGGGTCCCAATTTCTGTCTCATTATTGGAAGGCCTTTACTAAAAGATTAGGTATCGAAAACAGATACTCTACTAGTTTCCATCCACAAACCGATGATCAGACAGAAAGAACGAATCAAGAGTTAGAGAAATATCTGAGGTTGTTTCTGATAGACCAGGAAGGTGATTGGCCAGATCTTCTTTGGGCAGCTGAGTTCGCACATAACAACTCAAAGAATGCTTCCACTGGGTTTTCCCCTTTCTTTTTCAATTATGGGAGGCACCCGAACTCTTCAGTAGCCTTTCAAGAGGTAACAGTGCCGGCGGTACAAAATTTAGTCCAACATCTAACCGAAGTTCAAGAATCCGTAATTAGAAATATAACTCTGGCTAAGGAACGATATAAATTAAATGCAAACAGGAAAAGTAGACCAGGGCCAATCTTGCAGGTGGGAGATAAGGTTTGGCTGAGTACCAAAAATCTGAGGCTTAGAGGGAAAAGAAAATTTCAACCTCGTTTTGTAGGTCCTTACCCAGTTGAGCAGGCAATCAACTCAGTGACTTACAAATGAAAACTTCCTCCACAAATCAAAATACATCCAGTCTTTCATGTGTCTCTGTTAAAGAAGGTTTCACCTTATTTAAAAGAATCAACTCCTCCTAAACCACTGTTAATTGAAGGACAGGAAGAGTATGAGGTCAAAAGAATTCTAGATTCTAAAACTGTTCGTGGTAAGACATTCTATCTGATTGATTGGATGGGTTATGGATCTGAAGAATGGTCTTGGGAAGAGCAATCTAATGTCCATGCGCCCAGATTGATAAGAGCCTTTCATCAACAGCATCCTCACAGACCTCAGCCGGGAGGCTTAGCCTTGCGGAGGGGTACTGTCAGGAATCCCCCACCCGTCGCCCATCTTGCACGCTGTGAGGCAGTTCTTTACCGCAGCCAAAGTGGTGGACGAAGGTTGGGGTGCCAAAAGCTCGGTGCAATGTCCGCCAGCCTCCGGTCTTCACAACCAGGGCGGGCGTCTCGGAGAGAATCTTCAGGTTGCCGGTCTAGTCTCTCGCAAGCAATCGCAGGCACGAGGACAGACTCGGCTGTGGAATGCGTCGGCAGCGTTCTGAGCCGCGCACTTCACCAATGTTTCTTCATGAGTGTGCATTGCTCGCGCTTGCGCTTTAGTTCAGTCAGGAGTTAGTGTAGGGATTAGTATCTCGAGTTTGCGCAGTAGTAGGGTAGTTTCATTTCGTTAGCGTCGGAAAGTTAGTTAGGCAGCTTCCTGATTTAAGCTATTTCAGAGCAAATACTAAATAGGATAAGACTATCTGAAAATTCGAAAATAAAAGCAAGAATACAACTTCACTTACCTCGTCAACTTCCTCTCGAAGTCGTGGTGATTAGAAGTTTCTTCTTCTTCAGCAAAACCGCAAGTATTCCTAAAAAGAAAGCAATTGTATTAATTGAATCTCTGGTATATTCACAATGAACTTATAACTAGCAATAATACAAACACTCAAAAGATTTATATCACTAAAGAAAAATAGAAGAGAGGCAAGGCCAAGCTGAACAACAGGGTAAGCGAGAGGAGGGGAAGAATAGAGATAGTCAAATATTAAAGAGTGAGAGTAGGGAAGTATATGGTGTTTAGTAATGATGTATTGTTTTTGAATTCCAGTTCCCTACAGAAAACACACAGAGGCAGAACCAGAGAAACGGAAATACAGTGATCCACAAGAAGCAAGGCCATCTCTTCTCTGTCCAAATCCCCTTTCCCCCGGCGGGGTTCATTAGAGCTCTTGTGTAACAAAGGCTCGGGTGGAGGCCTGTTGGAGGACTAGGGACAATTCAGCATTCTGCTCCTGTGAATGTTATATGGTTCATGAGTAAATGGTGGTGCCTCTGACAGAAACTGAGGTAGTGTTTCACCTATAAGCTTCTTTAAATATGTTGTCTCACCTCTAAAAGGCATACAGACACTTACTAAAGTGTTCAGAAATATGCTTAGACTCCCAAGGGTGCATGACAGGAGTCACCCTTACATTTTGGTGCAGGCCTCACATTCTGAGCTCCGACTCTCTAATGAAACAGATAGAAGAAAGTGAGGTTTAAAGGATGTTGGCAGATGTAGTAATTTCTAACCTATTTGATATAACTGTCTGCAAAGGAACACTTCAAGTACATTGTAGATAGTGAGGTGTGGGATTTAAACTGAAACTGTACTCTGTGAAGTCTGAATGTGTGACTGCTATCATGTCACAGGTATGTCTGCAATTCTACTTGTAGTCTGTCATGTGTGGTGCAGATGATGAGCCTAACTTAAAAACTATGCAGTGTTTTATACTTCTGCAGAAATCTTGCCAGAATATACTTCAGCATTCATTGCCAGAAGCATAGATCTGATAGCTAGGCAGGTGTCATAGAAGCACTAAAACACTCAGTTGCATACTGACGTACTGTGAATAAGAAGCAGAAAATTGATCCATCCAGCCTTGTGTATAGACATTTAGAAAGTATGCGGTATGAAATTGAGGTACTGTTTCACCTATAATCTTCTTTACATCTGTCACCTCTCCTCTCAAAGACACATACAAACTCATTAATATATTTCAAAGGATGATGAGACTCAAAAGAGTGGCATGACAGGAGTTGCCATTCAATTTTGGCTTCTGCCTACCATTGTTAGGTCTGACTCTCTAATGAACGTGGTAGAGAAAAGTGAGGTTTAAAGCATGTTCTCAGATGTATTAATCTGTATCCTAGTGCATATAAGTTGCAAAATAGGTGAACTGGGAGTACGTCCTAGATAGTGAGGTGTGGGCTTTAAACTGAAAGTGTAGTCTCTCAAGCTTGGATGTCTGACCTGTACCATATCTCAGGTATGTCTGCACTTAAACATTTAGTCTGGTATGTGTGGTGCAGCTCATGAGCCTAACTTAAAAGCTATACAGGCTATCACACCCCTGCACAAGTCTTGTGAGATCTACTTCAGCTGTGAGTCCCAAAAGCATAGATGTCTTAGCTACGTCTACGCAGGGATCACGAAATAAGTTGAACACATACCTTAATACCTGGCTGTCCTCTATAATGAGTAGAAAGTGATTAATGCAGCGTTATGTACAGATGTTTAGAAAGCATATGGTGTGAAACTGAGGTAGTGTTTTCCCTATAAGCTTCTTTAAATATGTTGTCTCACCTCTAAAAGGCATACAGACACTTAGTAAGGTGTTTTGAAATATGCTGAGACTCCCAAGGGTGCATGCCAGGAGTCAACCTTACATTTTGGTGTAGGCCTCGCATTCTGAGCTCAGACTCTCTAATGAAACAGATAGAAGAAAGGGAGGCTTAAAGAATGTTGGCAGATGCTGTAACTTCTAGCCTATTTGATATAACTGTCTGCAAAGGACCACTTCAAGTACATTGTAGATAGTGAGGTGTGGGCTTTAAACTGAACGTGTGCTCTGTGAAGTTTGAATGTGTGACTGCTATCATATCTCAGGTATGTCTGCAATTCTACATGTAGTCTGTCAAGTGTGGTACAGCTGACGAGCCTAACTTAAAAACTATGCAGTGTTTCATACTTCTGCATAAATCTTGTCAGAAGGTACTTCAGCATTCAGTCCCAGAAGCATAGATCTGTTAGCTATGTGTCATAGAAGCACTCAAACACTCACTCTGCATACTGGCCTACCGTGTATAAGGAGCAGAAAGTGATCCATCCAGCCTTTCGTATAAACATTTAGAAAGTATGCGGTTTGAAATTGAGGTACTGTTTCCCTATAATCTTCTGTACATATGGTACCTCACCTCTAAAATGCACATACACACTCATTAAGATCTTTAGAAAGATGTTGAGACTCAAAAGACTGGCATGACAGGAGTTGTCGTTTAATTTTGGCTTAGGCCTGCCATTGTGAGGTCTGACTCTCTAATGAAAGTGGGAGAGAAAAGTTAGGTTTAAAGCATGTTCTCAGATGTATTCATCTGTATCCTAGTGCATAAAAGTCTCTTCATAAGTGAACTGGGATTAGGCCCTAGATACTGAGGTGTGGGCTTTAAACTAAAAGCATAGTCTCTCAAGTCTGAATTTCTGACCTGTACCATGTCTCAAGTATGTCTGTACTTGATCATGTAGTCTGATATGTGTGGTGCAGCTCATGAGCCTAACTTAAAAGCTATTCAGGCTATCATACCCCTGCACAAATCTTGTGAGACCTAGTTCAGGTGTGTGTCCCAAAAGCACAGATGTCTTAGCTAGGCAGGGATCACAAATCTTTTGAACTCATACCTTAATACGTGGCTAACCTCTGTAATGAGTAGAAAGTGATTCATGCAGCATTATGTACAGACATTTAGAAAGCATACAGTGTGAAACTGAGGTAAGGTTTTACCTATAAGCTTCTTTACATATATCATCTCGCCTGTAAAAGGCATACAGACACTTAGAAAGGTGTTTAGAAATATGCTGAGAGTCACAAGGGTGGATGACGAGTCATCCTTTCATTTTGGCATAGGTATGGCATTGTGAGCTCTGACTCTGTAATGAAACCATAGAAGAAAGCTAGGTTTAAAGGATGTTGGCAGATGTACTAATCTGTATCATACTTGATATAGGTCTCTGGAAAGGAACACCTTAAGTTCATTGTAGATAGTTAGGTGTGGGCTTTAAACTGAAAGTGTACTCTGTGAAGTTTGAAATTCTGACTGCTATCATGTCTCAGGTATGTCTACAATTCTACTTGTAGTCTGTCATGTATGGTGCAGCTGATGAGCCTAACCTAAAGACTATGCAGTGTTTTATACTCCTGCAGAAATCTTGTCACTGGTTCTTCAGCATTCAGTCGCAGAAACAGAGATCTCTTACCTAGGCTGGGGTCACAAAATCACTTGAAGACACACTTTCATACCTGGTTGCCATGTGTAAAGAGCAGAAAGTGATTATTTGAGTTTCTTCTAATACATATTTAGAAAAAATGCAATGTGAAATAAGGGTACTCTAGTACATATAAAGTTATTTCAATATATTATCTTCTCTCTAAAAAGACACTGACACACTTATTGAGGTCTCTAGATAGATGCTAACACTAAGAAGAGTGGCATTCTGGCAGTTGGTGTTTCATTTTGGCTTAGGGCTCGCATTGAGAGCTCCTTGTCTCTAATAAAAGTTTTACAAAATAGTGAGCTTTAAAACATGTTGCTAGATGTATTTACCTGTATCCTATTGGATATAAGTCTCTGCAATGGTACACTGCAAGTATGTCCTACATAGTGAGGTATGTGCTTTAGACTGAAAGTATACTATGTGGAATTTGAATATGTGACTGGTATCATGTGTTAGGTGTATAATGTAAATAGAGAGGCCCCCTGCTAATAGGGTAAGGGTTCCTTAAGGCAGGGCTCAGTAATTCAATGTAAAGACTTAAGGCAACAGGAATAATACAATCGCATTGTAATATACATAATGAACAAAAACAATTTAAAGAAAGAACCAACAATACTATTTTTATCAAGCAAGTACAAAGTATCTTTTATTAATAATTACAAAAGTAATAAATTAACCCATTCATGATATCCCAATCATATCAGCAATCATACCAACATTCATATTCCACCCCAAAATTGTAAATTCAATGAAAACAATTTGGTAACATTGATAACGACAGTGATTTGATGATAACGACAATAGTTTAAAGGCTGATTTTGACATTCATGAAGGAACAGTGTGGCACAAATTCAATCGACTGTTGTGTTCTACGCGCGTTTCGGCACTAGAAAGTGCCTTCGTCAGGAAAAGGCCACAATTAAGTCAATGACGATATCTGTAAAAAAATACTTATTATAAGTGGTTCTTTCTTAATGGCGTAAACAAAGCCGCTTTATAGCGTTCGATGATAACAGTTTGTTTGCACTATCTTAGAAAATCAAGGCAATTAAGTAATAGAAGACACAGACTAAAATTGGTATCGACAATTTGTTTAAAAAAACAGTGTGCCACTGTCCTGTAATCATAGATAGAAGAATGTGACAGAGTGGACAATGGAATGTGTCAAGTGAATAAAATGGATAAAGGTACCGTAACCAGAATTGTTTAAAATCAACCCTTAATGTGACAGGTAATCATAGGTGACCCTAATAGATAAACTAGATTAGGCAAAAATGTACCCTGATTTTGTCATAGAAAATAACCAGACTGCATCTGTTGCTGGTGCAACGTGTTCTCTTCCTAGGGTCACTATTTTCAAGCTATGAAAAATAAATTTAGTATCTATTAATATCTGCTGCTGTGGGCCTTGATATCAATGTATTTTACCTGTTATACAATAATTTATTACTTTTGTGATCATTAATAAAAGATACTTTGTACTTGCTTGATAAAAATAGTATTGTTGGTTCTTTCTTTAAATTGTTTTTGTTCATTATACATATTACAATGCGATTGTATTATTCCTGTTGCCTTAAGTCTTTACATTGAATCATGTGTTAGGTATGTCTTTACTTCTATGTTTAGTTTGACATGTATGGTACAGCTGATGATGTTAAGTTAAACAGTATACAATCTATCATACCCATGAGAAAATATTATTAGAAGTATTTCACATTTTAGTAGCACAAACACAGATCTGGATTTGCTAGAGAGGACTGATGTAAGCATTTGATTACACAGGTTCATTCCTGTCTGTCCGGTATAATAAGTACAAAGTCATCGATGTAGAATTTGAAAGGGTATACCTATTTATAAAAAACAATTACGCAATGCTTTTAATCATTTACAGCTATCCAAATGTGCATAGTTAGATATCCTACATACTTATTGCTAATGAGGAGAATGCTAATGTCATTTAAACAACTGGTTAGTGATTATTATGAATAATATTATCTAATTAATTTGAAATTATAAATTTATGTAACATACTATTAAAATTGTTTTTTGTTTTTTAGATAATTACTTTACTTAATGAAAAAACTTAAAGATGGCAAGAAAACATGAAAAGAGAAGAGCACAAAGAAAAGAATACTATTTATAGAAGAGTGAAAAGAAAAAATTAGATGATGCACACAATATTATGGAGGAAAAAATATCTTCTTGTAAGAGAACTAAACAGTTTCTTAAAACACTATTATAAAGATTGAAAACTGTGGAAAATGTTCAAAAGAAAAAGAAAATCTTAACAACAAATCAGAAGCAAAATCGAATTAGTCATGTTGAAAGAAATTCAAATTGTAGAAAAACAACACATCTAACAAGAAGGCAGAAACAGTATAAAGATATAAAAAGAAGAATGTTTAGAAGTAGAGTAATTCAAAATGTATTAAGGAATTTAAAACAATATAAAAAAAGATCAGCAGCTTATAAGAAAAAGCAACAGATTGAAAGTGTAGTAGATAAAGCTTTTGGAGATGAAACAAAAATTATTTATCTTAATATTGAAGAGATTGAGAACACTTGATAAAACAATGGTGTTTATGAAGGAGAAAAAGCTAGAGAAAAAGACAGGTTAATAGAACGAACTTTTGTAAAACATTTACTGGTGAATGGAAGCACACTTCCAGTACTGAGCCTTTCTTTAATGAAGAAAACTATTTTTAAGAGAACACATTAGTACATGCACTTGATACTCGTGGTCGATGTTATTAGGTGAAAGATGGTTCTCCCATACCAAAGGAAAAAATGGTTTCTAGGAATGTAGAAAAAGTAATAGCTGAAGAAAGTCAAGGAAGGTGTACACAAGCTCCTGTAAATAAGTGGAATTGTAGCAGTATTTGCAGTATTCGACAGGAGTCTATTAACATATTTTGAATTTTTTTACGCAAATATGGGAAGAAAGGTGTTAAACAGAAGATTATGATGTTGCAAGGACTAGATCCATGTAAAATAAGAAAATATACTAAGTTGCATGGTCATTCTCTGGCTTGTCTTTCGAGAAAAGTGTGCCAAAGCACATTTTATCATGTTAGCTGTACACCACTCTGAAATGTGTATGTTAGTGAGGAGACTGACTATACTATGTAAAAACTCCTGCATTGTGTTTAAGTGAGATGAATACAGCTCTTTTGTATGGTTGTGTAGCAGATGTACAGAAAGTTTGTGATGATGTATAGTTTAGTTTTTTTGGTTCTAAACAGGAGTGTAGAGAAACTGAGGACTTGATAACTTTAGGTGTAGTAGAACAGGACAAAGATATTAGTATCGATGATTTTGCAGAAGAAATTACAAAGTTTAACATAGTTTCCTCTGAAAAACCAAACTATGGGGCTGATTACGATGGCGGAACGTAGGCACCTCCGCTGTGCTGTCGGTGATGGAAAATG
>CAWUFW010029481.1:0-18965 GCA_963921515.1 Calotriton arnoldi | reverse complement strand
GCCAGCGCTTCCCCCGTGGGTGGGTCTTATGACGAGCTGGACTCGTCATGAGCACACGACCACTGTGTGCCATGACGAGTCCAGCTCGTCATAAGCATCGAAGGGGTTAAATAAAATATACAAATATTTTTCAAACAAACAAATATTTTTAGTTAGAAATTTACATCCTACCCTATAACACCACACAATTTACAATCCACATCTAAATTAAAAATAAAATGTACTTCCATAATCAACATAATTAATTATCAATTAAATACATATTATTAATTATAAAACAAAATAAAAAACATAAACATTAATTAACTTCCCACCCTTTACCCCTATAAACCCCACAACCCACACCTAAAATTAATTACACAATTCCCATATTTAATTTTCAATTAATGTAATAATATTAACAACTAATTATTAATTAATTAAAAATAAATTACTTCCCACCCTTTACCCCTATAAACCCCACAACCCACACCTAGAAATAATTACACAATTTGCATATTTAATTTTCAATTAAATAATTAATATTAATTAACAACTAATTATTAATTAATTAAAAATAAATGACTTCCTACCCTTTACCCCTATAAACACCACAACACGCACCTAAAATTAATTACACAATTTCCATATTTAATTTTCAATTAATTAATAATTAACAACAAATTAATAATTAAGAAAAATAAATTACTTCCCCCAATTAAGACTATAAAATCTCAATTAAATAAATATTATTAAATAAAAAATATCATTAATTTATTATAATTAAATGACTTCCCACCCTATTCCCCTATAAACCCACAACCCGCTACGGAACTAAAAAACTCAAAATTTAATTAAAATAAAATTGATAACTACTAAAAAGTTAACACATATATTAAAAAACATAAACAATACTTATACAAAAAAAATACATCACATACATTTAAAATATATACTAAAATACATAACACTAATTAAAAAATCAATATTTTCCATGGATTGTGCCTTGAGTGAGTTGAATGAAAGCAAGGCCTTAAGCTTTTTCTTCCTCATGTTGACTCTCCTTATTTTTGCGCTCTCCTTATTTATGTTTGCTAGCATGGAGCTGTGAGTCCGCATTTTGGCACAGAGCTGGCAGAGCTGGAATGACCTGGGGTATGCTGCTGGAGTCTACGGTGCATCTGGCAACAGACACAAAAAACGTATCTGTAAATGTAAAATTCCCCACTATCAGTCACACTGCAGGCTGAAACTTGGGCAGAAAATTATAGCAATTTTTACCGAGTTGCAATTTGTGGTCTTAGTGGTTAAGGCTTGAGTCAAGTTGAGCAAGCAGGGAGGCTGACATGGCGGCAAGACATTGCTGGTGTCAACTGGCAAAAGTAGCAGAGGGGTTATGAGAGGGGGACGGGCAGCAGCTTTTGGAGCAGCCTTCGGGAAGCAGAGCATACGCAGAATTGGCGAATAAGGGCAGAGCAGGGGAGTGGTGAGGGTGAACGCCACACCGACACCTAAGCCCGCTGCTTCTGCACCGCTGCAACACTCAATCGTGCGTCAGCGCCTAGTGCTGCTGACTCAATCCTTGCTCTTTGCTCCTGCGCTCCCCTCCACCCTCCTCCACCAACCTGAAGCGCAGAGGTCAAAAGCCTCCTGGTCCCTAGGCTCAGACCTGTGCCGTACCAGGCCTCCAATCTCCCAGACGCCACTTAGATGGAGGCTTAGGAGGAGATACACAGCGGCTCCATGCCTCGCCCCTCCTTGCCACTCCTTTGTGCTGCTTCAGCCTCTTTGCACCCGTCAAAACTTGCGCCAGGAAGCTGCGCCAGCAACACAGCCACGGAAATGGTTCACCGTTGCCAAGTTCATCTTTACAAAGCCCTGTTTCTGCATCATTACTCCTACCCCCATTTACTGTTTCTTAGACTCCAGTGGTGCCTTTATTGAGTCCTAGCTGTATTATTACTCTCATTCCAGTCTCTATTTCTTATACTCCAGCTCTGACTTTCCTGAACCTTTTTCTGTATTCTGTTCCCCTCATTCTCTTCTCTTTATTGTCTTTTGTGTTTGTGGTCATAAATTATTATTGGAGGAGGTGACAATGACTTCTGAGACTTGGTGCTTCATGCACAAAGGCCCACCTACCTTTCTTATTCCTTACGGGGTTTCTGGGTGTCTCCAAAGAGAATTATTGTTCCTCGCCTTATTGTGACCTGTTTTTTGCTACAGGCAGATATTTTTCCAAGAAGCATATAAGCTGCCATTTATGGTATTTAGTCTACTATTCTTTTGCTGTTTACTTTCCTATTGTTTAAACTGTTGCCCTTTTCATTGTTTCTTTAATTGCATGTGTGTCCTGCCTAGTTTTGTCTTTTAAAGATTTCAACTGATCTGGGTTTAATCCATCATCCCCTGTAAGCCAGAAACCGGTCCCAGGATGCTTGTTTCCGGTCCAGGGAAGACATGGCTTGGCAGTTCGGGCTGGACTGTTCCCTTGAGGCACAGGGTCAGACTGATTTGCATATGGCCATGTCTGAACTGGGGTGGCGGAGTGAGCTAAAGAGTGATTATGGATTAAACCCAGATCAGTTGACTGGGGGTGAGTGCTTGCAATGTTCAACACTCCGTACATCATCCCCTTTGGTTTTGCTATGTTCGCCCTAAATTGGCAGGGTATGCCGAGACGTGGGTCCCTTGCTCACTTTGCCACTGGATTCAAGATAGCCTGGCTGATGACGACTGTAAGCCAGAAACCGGTCCCAGGATGCTTGTTTCCGGTCCAGGGAAGACATGGCTTGGCAGTTCGGGCTGGACTGTTCCCTTGAGGCACAGGGTCAGACTGATTTGCATATGGCCATGTCTGAACTGGGGTGGCGGAGTGAGCTAAAGAATGATGATGGATTAAACCCAGATCAGTTGACTGGGGGTGAGTGCTTGCAATGTTCAACACTCCGTCCATCATCCCCTTTGGTTTTGCTATGTTCGCCCTAAGTTGGCAGGGTTTGCCCAGACGTGGGTCCCTTGCTCACTTTGCCACTGGATTCAAGATAGCCTGGCTGATGACGGCTGTAAGCCAGAAACCGGTCCCAGGATGCTTGTTTCCGGTCCAGGGAAGACATGGCTTGGCAGTTTGGGCTGGACTATTCCCTTGAGGCACAGGGTCAGACTGATTTGCGTATGGCCATGTCTGAACTGGGGTGGCGGAGTGAGCTAAAGAATGATGATGGATTAAACCCAGATCAGTTGACTGGAGGTGAGTGCTTGCAATGTTCAACACTCCGTCCATCATCCCCTTTGGTTTTGCTATCATCAAGAGCATGACACAATTATAAGTAAGAGAAATTAAAACAATGATACAAAAGTATAACAGATTACATCATACATAAAAACAGAAATAAATAGTGAATTTAAAACCCCTGTGAGCAAAAGTTACTCAAATCAGACACCATAAAATCTCAACCTATCATGTTAATTAGTAGCTTTCAGTCAGCTGTTTAGCCTCATTCAGTGTCATATATTGTTGTTTCATTAAAACTACTAGTTAGATCAACTAACAACTGGGTATCGCAAGTGTATATATGACCATGAAGGTCCATTTTTCAAACAACCGTGACAAAAGTAACCTATATAAGATCAAGAGGCAAAGACGTATCACCCTGTAGAAAACAACAATCTAGGGGGACATGTACAAGAACTGCAGCTAACTAACGCTAACACTAGTTAGCAGCAGTTTTCTTAACGCAGCCTATCACCAGAAACTATCGCCCCATTAGCGATGTATTTACAATACGTCGCTACATGGTGATAGTATCAGGTAGCTGCGGTAAAAACTGCCGTTAACACTAGCGTGAAGCAGATACAAATTCTGGTGTTAGCGGGCTAAAACTGACGTAAGGCCAATTTGCGGGCAAAAAACTCATGTTAGTCAGCCCAACGTGACTTTTTTGCCTCTATAGGCAAAAATAGCCTATAAGTACAAATCCAATAAAAAATAGGAAACAAAACCAATGGAATGCAGACTGGAGCAGCCAGGGCCAAGTGCAGCACAGATCAACACACCCCCATGCCCCCCAACAGCCAGGATGACCAGCCAGAGACCCAGGGGAAGAGGAAATCCAGGGCTACAATCATGAAAAGAGGTGCATCGCTGGGCAAAGCCAGTGATGCATCACTTATCATTGTGCACTCCTTGCAACACCATGGCATCCAAAACCTTGAATGCGAGGACAGTCCCTGGGGCCCGGAGGCCTCATTGGGCCTGTGTCTGGACCCCGGAGTGGGATGCGGAGGTGCTGTGGAGTTGCTGGGCTGTGGTGGTAGACATTGAGGCGTTGGCGATCGCCCTTACCTGGTGGTGAAGTCTGCCAGGTCGCATGGAGACATGTTGCTGACCTGTGTGAGAAGACCGCCTGGTGCCCCTTGGAGCTGTGAATGGTAGAGGCGCTCCTGCGCACCAACGTAGGGAGGTCTGCATCGCATTCCACGCGCCACCACTACACCGGGGTGCACGGAGGAGATTACCAATGGTGGGCTGCTCTTCTCTGCATCACAGGCCGGAGGATGCTGCGCTGGCCGGACGCTGTGGAGGACGAGGCCCCTGAGCTGCGCCGAACTTGTGTGGCGGGAGCGCTGCAACTTCATGCCTAAGGGGGCCCTGTTGCATCACCTGCATTGGGAGGTTCCCCAGTGTAGTTGGTGCCGACTGCTGTACCCTGGCTTGTGAAATCTCGCCTGGCTGAGGCTCCTGCTGGCTGAGTCACAGATTTTGAGAAAGTGCAGCGGATAGCGCCACGGTGTCAATGTCCAGGTGAGGAGAAGGTGGGACGCATAGTGGAGCAGGCCCGGGGGTCGAGTCGGGCCCAGGCCTAGCACCTGTGGGTGACGCACCCCCAGTGGCGGCTCATCCGCTATGGTGGAAGAGCTTCACCCCACTGCTTTCAAGCAGTGCAAGAAGAGGAAACATAACATGATGATAATTTTCTGATGTACTCCTGCTATGTTTCCTTTGCGGGCGGTAGGGTGGGTGGGGCTGCTCTACCCACAGAGTAGGGCAGGGACGGAGTGATGTGCCCACTCAAGTGTGCAATGTCTGTTTGGTCGGCCCGCTCAGGCTGGCCAAAGCAGTCATGCACACATCCTTGTTCGTAGTGCAGGCTGCATTACAGCCTGCATGGAGAGCATGCCCACCCCTCCAGCCCCTGGCTGAACGCCTTGGCACGGCGCTCAAGAACAATCACAACACTGCTTTGCAGCGTTTTGATTGGCTATGGGGAGGGAGCCTGGCTGCCTGCTTCCTGTTCCTGGAAGCAGACTCAGGAGAGCAGGAGCACAGAAGATGCGGAACCCAGCCTCGAGGTAAGAATTTATATAAAATATATTTCAACCCACGCTCCCCCCCGCGTCCCCGCCCCCTCCAGGGTCCTTACCCGCGTTTCGCGCCTCCTAGCTGTCCAGTCCCCCCGCAGCACTACATAATGGCATCCGCTGTGCGGCCATGTGCAGCGGGCGTACCACTGGTGCACCAAAGGCAAGCCCGTCTGCGTCCGTCCGCCCCTGGACCGCACCCAGCACCAAGGACCCTACCTCTTGGATACTCCACCGCTACGACGCCAGCACCCTCCTCGCCATAAACCCTGGGCGCCACACCGCCTGCCATCTAGCAACACTGTAGAATTCTCTTGCACCCTATACCTGTCGGAACTGCAAACACACCTTCTGACACATCAGCACACCAGCGCCTCCTGTCGCCCAGCCGACCGGCTCAACTGTATCCTCCTCAATGTGCGGTCCCTCCACAAACACGCAACAGAAATCTGGGACCTCCTCGACGCCACCTTTTCACCTTCTTCACGGAAACCTGAACCAACCACTGTCCGCATCACCTTCTTCACGGAAACCTGAACAACCTCTGCTCCGGACCGGATATCGCCATCACCAGCCATGATGGCTACAAATTCACCCACATGAACCACCCCAAGCGGCCAGGAGAAGGCATTGCCATTGTCTAAAAAAGGCCAACTCCGACTGACCACCACTCTAATGACCCGACGGTGACCATGGAACACCTCCACTTCCAGATCCGGACCAACCCCAACACCACCCTCCATGGCACCCTCATCTACAGGCTCCCCGGGCCATGAACCCCAATTCACCGATGCCATTGTAGACCTCATCGCACCCCAGGCTCTCCCATCCACCGACTACATCCTACTCAGAGACCTCAAGTTCCACCTGGACAACCCCAGTGACCAGAACACCACCCCCCTCCTGGGGAATCTCGCCAACATCGGACTCAAGCAGCCAGTCACCGCACCAACCCAGGTAGCCTGACACAGGTTCGAGCCCCTCTTTTCCACCAGGGGGAACTTCAACTACAGCCACACCACAGGACTCTCCTGTACCGACCATCATTGTTTACATCACACCTTCACCACACCCAACGTACACCATTGCCATCATTGCCCCCCGTCGCGGCTGGATCGAGGCCACCGAAGAACTTCCCGTCAACTCCCTCAGCACCACCACTCGGCCAACGCTTACAGACGCCAACACCGCAGCGAGCAACCTCCACCGATGAATCTCCAACTGCGCCAACACCCTGGCACCACTTAAGAAAAGACCATGCAAACAACACTCCAAGAAGGCCAACTGCTTCACTCCCGCCCTCCACTAGTCCAGCCCCACCTGCAGACGTCTCGAGAAGAGATGGAGCCACTACATCAATCAACTCCGCAACACAGTCACTCGTGCACCATGGCACACGGGTAGCTGCGTTGGCGTATGGCAGCCAATGTGCGCCAACTTAGGGGAAAAAGACAGGGGGGCTTATTCATGAACCCCTTCTGACAGTTTCACCCCGCCGGTGTGTCAATTTCTTGACGTACTTGCAGCGTGATTCTTGCACCACGTTGCCCCGTATTTGCAAAGTGACACATCGGGGCATATGCGTGACCTTGTGAAGCCCTGTGCCACATTATACCTGCATCAGGTAAGTTGTATGCAGGGTGGGCGTTCCCACGCAACAAAGCCTCATAGGAGTGGCGCAGTGAAATCCATCAGATTTCACTGCAACAATTGTAGGATGCCACTCCGTCAGTACCTTACGCCTGCCTCATGGCAGGCTTAAGGGTGATGCAGTGCCACAGGGATAGGCTGGCCCCATGCATTGCTGAAGTTGGTTCGTGCTTGTGCCACAACTGCAGCAATGCGTGACTTTTGCGCTGTCAGATAGGTCAGGATTCCAGACGCATCTGTCATTAATTGAGACATGGAGCGCTGTACAGTAAATACAGCACATTTATGGTGTCGCAAGAAGGGCATAGTGAAAAGTGTTGAAACACTGTTTTGTCGCAGCGATGCAACATTTTTCATGAATGAGGCACAGGAATGCGCCCCATCTTATTGATGGTGCGCATTCCTGCCCAGTAGTTTTGTCATAGGGCAGCGTAGCAAAATTCCTTGTAGCGCTGTCAAGCACCAAATCCTTCTGAAATGAGGCCCCAAGTGTTTGCACCATTTTTAAGACCAGCTATTTTCTGGTCTTAAAACCTGCCTCTAACTGGAGTTAGAGGCAGTTTTTTGGTTTTGCACCATACAAGGAATTCCTTGTAAATATCGCAAAGTGGGGTTAGCGGCAATTTTTACACGGGAACGCCCACCTTGCATCTCATTTTCTTTAAGTCCCACTAACAGAAGTGGCGATCCTAAACATTCACGTTTACGCCTGAAAACTGCCGCTAACTGCAGTTAGCGGCAATTTGTACATATGGCAATAAAAAAAGCCCCTGTAACGTAAAAAAATTGATGCTACGGCGGCGTTAACTCCTTGTACATATGCCCCCTAGTGTGGTTTGTTTGGAGGTGTATTGACTTACCAGTTGCCCTCAATTTTCCATACTTTTGCAGAGGTATTAAACCAGTCTTTCATGAGATGCTGGTGTACCTGATGATCCACTGAAGTGAAGGCAGTCAAGAGGACCAGAAAAGCCCATGCTAGTGGACACCCTTGATTCTCTGTCCCTTATGCACATGAATGCATATTTATGTTCTTCCAGAAGCTCAGGAATAGGAATGTGCAAAATTTGTGCAATTTGCTTTTGTGCAATTATACAAAATTACGCAAAAGTACACATAATGCAAACCATTATGCATAATTATGCAAAATGTAAAATTGTAGTTTTGTGCTATATTTTAGCGTAAAATGTGCCCCTGCATCAGTTTTTTGTGCAAGGATGCATTTAAACAACACCGTGAACTGCTCGCGTTCTCATGTTCTTGTGGTTTTGTTGTCAATTTTTACCACAAATTGCGCACAGTAAATTCTTACGAATTTGCGAATGCCACATAATTATGCAATGTGGCATAATGTGTAATTTCGAGAATTTTTCGTAGCAACTGTAAATTTTAATTCCCAAAATGACAAAAAGTATGCTGGTATAATTTAATTTCACTTAATCAGAAACCTGACAGGCCAGCCGAAATAGGATGACTATTTCCACTTAATTCGGAAACTGTTATTCTGCTTGTGCTTCTACTTGTGCTACCTGAATCTTAGTCTTATTTAGGTAACTCTACTAGCCACAATATTCACATGCACTCAATTTATTTTTAATACCTTGCTTTCAAGCTGAAGTGGTATGAATGACATTAGTCCTGGATAAATGTAGGTATCTGCATCTATCTCTTTCTGCCTGATGCTGAATTCCTGGAAAAAATAGGTAAAGGACTTCTGTTTGAGTGACCCTTACAGTCTGCTCATTAATCAATTCTACTTATTTCGTATGCATTTTAAATAATTCTCTAGATTATTTTTATATCACTCGTATAGTGTGTGTTAAATGCTGATTTTTCAAAGTCATCTGTATTATGTGCTGCGGCATCCTCACAGGTTATATTTAAATTGAGTAAGCTAGGCATTAAACCAAGTCTACTGGTCTTATTAATCAGATGAATTATTCTGTTTTCCAATGGTGCAAAGCAGTTGAATACCTTTCCACATTTATCATGGAATTGATCTACAATAGTGTCTTCTTTTTTGGTAATGCAAGGAGAGCTGAGTGATACTAGACAGGCTGTAGATAGGGTAACTAGAGAGAGATGTTTCAGGTTTGTGGGTGGGACATTTGATTATGGATAAGTTTGTTCATGCAGGTGTTGTTAATCAATTACAATTTTTTTTTAAAAATCCTTCAATAGACTATGACACATGGATACATACTATGATTTTAAACAGAGTAGGTTGCAGTCTAGGATAAGTACAATGCATGACCTGCTGGAGGTGTGGAGTCCTTCGTGTGCTGGAAATCCTGACCACTGAACTGTGTTAGGACATCCTTTGCCTTAGTGATCTCTTTGTCTAGGTACATATTAAAATCACCCATCATCATGATCTTATTTCCCAGATCTTGACACTTTTTACAGGAGGCACTGCTACGATATTTTGGAGGGTGGTAAAACATAGAGATTAATGCTGAAATGTTTGCATGTACTCTATAAAGTGAGCTGCTCTAGTGACTGGCAAGAGGGCTCAGTGTTTTCCATACCCTTATACCAATTGGAGAGGGTCATATCATCTTCCACGCTGTTTCTTTACCAATGATTGCAGCTAACCATGTTGTTTAGAATAGTTTTATTTCACAGCATTTGAGTGACAGCTAACATATTACACTGATGTCTAGTAACTTGGTTAACTGTAGGATATTTTAACTGCTGACCTGGCATTAATTCTGTCAACAAAAAAAAAGTGACATATGGAATGCTTGAATTTATCTCAGCCTCTGGCAATCGCTCAGGCAACATCCCAATCCATTGTTTTTCGGCCACCATGCCATCTCAGTTTGGACCCAGCCATATGGCATTTCTTAGGGCATATGTTGACATACAGGTTATAATTTGTTTATGAGTGTCCTCAGAAGGAAGGTAGAGACTCACTATGTAACATTTAATACAGTGTTTGGTCAACTAACTTTCTGGATTTTCCATACAATGATGACTACAGAGTAGGAGGGTCCTTTAGAGTTTGGTGGATACCCCGTTCAGCCAAAGTTGTGGTTTACCCTACCCCCTTTTTAGAGGTGTGGTGACTGCATTGTTTCCAATGGCTCAGCTCATTCAGGTCACACTGACAGTCATCTCACTCTATTTAGAGACATGGTGATCCCAGGTGGAGAAACACACAATGGGCCAGTATGCAGGACGAAGTCTCACTGAGCATCGGAAGCATTGTTATTTTGTTCTACCAGAACAAACATCCACTTTATGAGTTCTTATAGAACAAAGGGCCTGATGGACAAAATATCCATGTGCAAAACGTTGTTGCAAACTGTACAGTGATTTTGTATGAATGTAAAAGAACATTGCAAACCAACTTATATACTAATTGGTCAGTTCGCAAAATTCAGAATCGTAATGTGTATGACCTTTCTCATCAATTTTCCCGATATAGATCGCAAATTGCAACTCACAACGAGTAAACTTTTTTTTGTTAAGCAGCTCATTTTCCTTAAACAAAATTGGGCTCTATTTAAAGAAAAGTTTTTTAAGTTGACAATGGTCCCAAGGTCCACTGCCTACTCCGCAAAAAAACCTTTTTTTAATATATTTACAAAGAAGAAAGGGTTCCGAAGGGACCATTTCCCTTTTGCGGATGTATTACCACCATAGCTCGAGAGTCTGCAACTTTTCAATGTTTTGCAACTGGATTTGCAAATCATTGATACATCCCTTAATGAATCAATATTTGGAAGGTAAACAGAAATCCTTGCCAACCTGGCTGGGATCTCTACATTTGGAGTCGTCTTTCCTCATGGAAATAAAGGTCATAGCCTCCGTTACACTGGGTGGCCTGCGGGCCGTACACCAGGGTCTGTGAGGCCCAATGACTAATATAGCCATTCAAATGTTTAAGAGTTAATGAAATGTATGTGTGGGGTTCAAGCTGGCTGCAGGGTTGGACTATTGCTCGTGTCTGCCACTTACCAACTTTCTCTGGGTTAGCAGCTTTCACTTCCCTAAGATCACAGAGAGCCCCAGGGAGTAGCCACAGCTGAAATAGAGGTGATTCAGTTAATCAAATAAGCATCACAAAAAATGGAGTTCCTTTCACTCATCATGTACAAGTGCATAACCTCTATTTTTTGCTACAGTTCCTTTCATCTTTCTTGATGATGTTACACAAGCAAAAACAGACAAAGGCTAATATGTTTGTTTTATCCGCAGGCACTGATAGGAGGTGCATGACAGCAGAGGGATGCAGAAAGGCGAGGTCAAAATACCCATCTAAAGTGAAATGCTGCCAAACTGACCTATGCAACAAAGACATTGCAGGATAATAAATGAAGGAGGTCAATCAAGAAGGTGTGGCGAGAGCTTGGGCACTGCAATGCATACATTGTAAAAACATGCAGTGGCCCACTGTGTTTCTTTGGAGCCTAACTGTGGTGCAACTCAGTGCCAGGGTTGCCGCATACCAATACTGATTAATCCTTACTCCACCTCATCTCACCACACAACATTTCCTGCTGCTGAATCTCACTCTTGCAAGTTTTTTATCACCCCTGCTTTTCCTTTTGTCAGTATTTTCCGATGTCTCTCTTAATCGCTTTTGCTCTTGGGCAAAGTCTGTTGACGCAAAATAAGTTGCAGTCACCCAAAATCGGTACTGGTGATCTCCATCTGCACAAATATAAGCAATGGTGGGATGGTTTTACCATACCAAGGTGTTATGCTATGTTATGAATAAAATTGTTGCATTAGCATTTGAATGTGTTTTGGAGTATTGTTGAATTGAAATATTTGTATTTTGAAGCTAATGAAAGAACATTTATATTTCTTTGAAAAATCCTAGATCATTTTCCTGAAACTGACCCTTTCCACCATTATTTTAATAAAGAAATAAGCCACAACTTTGCATGCACCAAGTAAATAATGAATTTTCTCTGCAATTTATCCAGTCACTGGCTAAATGGTAAAGATGCTTCACTATTTACCAGGCTGCTGCCAATGACGTCGATTCATCAAAATGCCAGGTGTAGCAGAAGTGACATCACATGCCGTGTGACCCCTGCCTGATGTTACAGGAAGTGAGATCACACAAACTTTGACCTGGTGCAATCACAAGAAGTGACATTACCTGCCCTGTGACCCACCCCGATGATGTTACAGGAAGTGGCATCGCAAGGCATTTGACCTGATGCCATCACAGGAAGTAACATCACATGATCTTTGGACTCCATGAAATCAAAGGATGCGACATTGCATGAACGTTCGCTTGGTACTATCACAGGAACTGTTGCATCTAACGTTTGGTTACTTACATCACACACAGAGGCTGGAAAATCTGTATAGATAGAAAAGATACAAACCCTGTTGAAAATGTAGCTACATACATTGTTTCAGGTAGTATCTTCAGATATACAACAAAGATAATGTAGCATTGATTAAGAACCGATCAAATAGTGTACAACAATGGAAAATACGCTGGTCAAGTTGAAATCAGCCATTATCAATATCACATAACTTATAAAATGGGAAGGTTGATGGGCCTATGATGTTGAAAACAAGTTCACTTTTTCTCTTATGTTTTAGAAACTAAGAGTTCCTTGTAATTAAACCTTATTCTTGGAACATAGATAACAGTGCTATTAAAAGTCAAGTTCTCCCAGCAACCTTCCTTTCCATGACATGGCATACATACTTCTAAACATCTGGAGCCATTGAACTTTTCCAGGTTTACTATCATTAATTTCTTCTACAGAAAACATGCACATCACTGGTACAGTACTTGTGTTGATCACTAATATGCTTGTTCCGCATTAGCATGTTTACAGAGTGTTAAGAAAATTTGGGTAGATTTTACTCACATGGACGAAGATATTGGCTGTCATCTTGATATTCCATTACTGGTAAGAGGAGATGCTGCTGCTCAGCTTCCTTGAAAAGAAGAAGGCACTGACTGAGCGGATAGAAGGAGGCCAAGAGTTCACATGTCCCCATCTAGAATTCTATCTGCTGGTTTGAGCAGCAGCTGGTTCTAGTGATTATTGGGGCATCCTCCTATGTAGAGGCTGATTTGATAGTAAGTTGATGCTCAGCTAATATGAAATCCAGAATAGGCTGACAGTGCCACAGATATGGTATATAGATCTCTGAATAGGATACTGGCTGGTACAAAGAACAGTTGCTGTACTGATAATTGCCAGTCTTGATGAGAGAACAAACAGGTGGACAGCAAGTGCTTGGCTGCAGGAAATCAAGGTGGCTAATGGTGCTTTGTAATACTGATCCCATATTTCTACACATGACAAGCTGATATGATGAGGCTGAATATCCACTGTGACAGAAAGAAACTAAATGGACAGCAAGTTGGTGCTTTGCCAATAGTGCTTAGAAGCGTGGTTGCTGCTCTCTTCTTGCCCCTGCAAAGATGACTGATTTCTAGATCAGTTGCAAAAATCTTAAGGGTGCATATGCCGCAAGGTGAGAAGAAGAGACTGAGACTGACTGGGAAATAGTTGTTGCCTGCCTAGTCATCAGGAGAAGGCAGATACTGTTTGGCAGCGTGATAGCTTCTGTTGTCTTGACCCTGCATAGGGTACTGGCTTCTGAGATTTTACTGGCAGCGGAATAGGCCTCAAGTGGAATAGAGACTGATTGAGGAGTAACTGTTGTTTGCTTAGCCATCAGGAGAGGGCCGTTACTGCATGGCAGCATAGTAGCTGCTGTCTTTATGCTCCTGCATAGGGTATTGGCTTCTGTGATCACTGGCACATATCTTCAGGTGGCGTAGGCCTCAGGGGGAATAGAGACTGATTGAGGAGTAACTGTTGTTTGCCTGGCCGTGAAGAGGAGGCAGGCCCTGCTTGGCAGAGGGGTCGATGCAGTCCTCCTGCTCCTGCAGATGATACTTCCTTCTATGATCACTGGCTGATGTTTTCAGACAGCAAATGTTTCAAGGTGAAAACAGATTGACTGCAGAGCAGCCGTTGCTTGCATGGCCAGATTGAGGAGGTGGATATGCTTGGCAGCATGGTAACTGATGTCTGTGTGCCCCTGCATAGGTAACTGACTTTTGCAATCACTGGCGGATATCTTCAGGTGGCATTTACCTCAAGGTGAGAAGAGACTGAGACTGAATGAGAAATAGCTGTTGATTGCCTAGACATTAGGAGAAGGCCGATACTGTTTGGCAGTGTGATAGCTTCGGTCTTTTTGACCCTGCATAGGGTACTGGCTGCTGAGATTTTACAGGCAGATTTCATCACGTGGCATAGGCCTCAAGGGGAATAGAGACTGATTGAGAATTAACTGTGAAAGTGTGAGGCTGCTTCTCTGCTTCTCTGAGGCTGCTTCTCTGAATGAGGGAAAGGACCAGCTCATTTTTAATAAGATACCTCTGGTGGCGCATGTCAGCAAATCTGTCAAAGGCTTCATTCAAATTTAGCCGCTTAACCTCATTAGGTTTACAAGCCATTATCATTAAATCACTAAGTCTCTTGTCTCCACATTTATTGTGCAAATACATTTTTACCCTTTCCTTACGGGAGAAGAATCTCTCATTTGTAGCAGCAGTAATAGGTAATGTAAGAACTAGATTTAAAAGATCCAAAACCTGAGGAAATGCTCCTGGTAGATAAATGAGATACTGCCTGACAGAGTGAATACCCGGTACATTCTTGTCTGAAAGATACGATTTTGCAGTATCCAGTTCGGATTGTCGAAGACTTTGGTCTAACTAATGCAGAGGAACAGTCCAAAGAATGAACATTTCGAAAGCTCATATGAGACCCATGTCTGTAAATCGAGCACCAAACTCATTTATAAATCTATTCAAAGTAGAGAAATAAGCTTTCTGCTTTAAGAACTCAAACAGTGGAGTTCGACTTTCTGAGACATCAAAATAGCTGGATCTTTTCCCTACAGAGGTACGGACAAAATAATCTGTCAGTTTGTTACTCAATTTATGGTGTCTCAAAGGTAGAGCCCTTGGATTGGATTTCTCCACACTGCTCTACTAAGTCCTTAGCCTGACTAAGCAATTCATTCCACTGACTGTCTTGACAGTGTTTCACTGAATCACTTCTCGTTGACTTAATTAGGTCACATACTCTCAGCAAGTCAAGGTGTTTTCTCTGTAGTAATTCGGATAGACTGTGAATCTTTCATAGAATGAGTTCCATACATTTTAATGTAAGTAAGAAACCAACGTTTTCAATGTTCTTAAGAATTCCTTTGGCTTCTGAACTAGCCTCCTTGTCATGTTGTTGTAATTCTATTACATGGAGAACAACGATAATAGACTCAAATCGCATCTGTACTTTTGTAACACAATAGTACCAGTAAAACCATCTCGTACCTGAGAGTCTTTCTAGCTCGATTACATACAGATTACTCTCTTTCTGAGCTTTCACAAAGAGCTCATGCCTTGGTGAACTTTGTGAAAGAAAAACAAACTGCTTGCAATGTTGAAAAGAAATGTTTTACTGGTTGCATGTTAGTTACTGTTTGCACTAACATAAGGTTTAGGCGATGGGCATGGCAGTGTAAATAAATTGCTTGTGATGCAATCTCTCTTATTTTTGCTTAGCCACCATTAACACAGCCACTCATAATGGATGATCCATCGTAGCACTGTGCAACACATTTCTTCCAGTCAAGTCCAGCTTTCTGTACTGCTTCAACAATGGCTGCAACAAGGCTGGAGGCATCTAACTTCTCCATATGGTAACATCCTAGTGCATTCTCCTGAATATTTCCATCACCATCAACAAAGTAGATAATAAAACTCAGCTGTTCTTTATGTGAAACATCCGTGGTTTCACCAACTACCACTGCATAATATTTTGACAAGTTTTTGACAATGCGCTCACGGGCTACATCTGCCACCACAGACATCATGTCATTTTGGTAATCAGGAGAGGTATAGTGCCCATACCTACTGGACATTTTTTCCTTTTAACCTTTCGTCTTTACAAAAAAATTATCTCTAACAGTTCAATGAAATTTCCCCTATTGTGAGAATCATCGGTTTCAACTGTGGCATGGAATGCAAGCCCTTGACAACCTAAGAAACATACTACCTTAAGCAGCTGCTCCACATGCTGTCCATTCTCCTCAATTTCCTGCTCTGCACCTCTAACTAGTAAGAAAGTGACTGCTGACACTTTGGAGGCTGCTGTCATCTTTTGAAGTTGGTTCAAGCAATAAATGATGATTTATGCTTCTCTGACTTCGAAAATGTGGACACAGAACAAGTAAGCTTTTCCCACGTACTAAAGCCAATATCAACAAATGCAACATTGGCAAGTTCACGTCTTCCTCCTCCCACAGTAACAGCAATAAAATGCCTGCATGCAAAAAAATAAACAGCATCTTTAAGGACTGAATGCTCTACCCAAAGGTGGGTTTTATAATCTTCATTAAACCTAGAGCATGCAGTTAAGGGGAATGTTTGTAGTTTTGGTTGTACTGGGTTACTATAATGATTCAGTGACAAGTTGGCTGCCAAGGATTCACTTGCCGATTGGGATTTTGATGTTGGTGTCTGACTAGTTTCTCTGATTCAATGTGCCTCTATTATGTCACTCCCCAAAAAAGAGCTGGCTGTATTGTCATCACAGGATGATGAACAGTCAGCACAGCCAGCCAGGGAAGTACTGTCTAAGCTGCCAACATAAAATGAATCTTCAACCTCAGTGTGAAATGAACACTCAGAACTATCAGCATGTGAAGAAATATCACTAATGTCAACAATGGCAGAACTATCCTCGGCACAGGGAGAAGCAGCTGCAATGGCAGCAGATGATCTTTCAGGGCTGTCATAAGAATGTGAACATATGCCTTCACTGCTCGATAGAGCAGCATCAGAAAACTCTTTTGTTCTCTTGCCTCCATTAGAACCTGTAGGAGGGTCTTCGGTGCTTTTTAGTGAACAAATCCAATATTGATTTTTCTTTTGGATCTTTGGGTTTTCTAGGAGGGATAGACATTTTCTTCTGTTTTCCTTTGTTTGCAGCTGAACTCAGCAATTCCACTGCTAAAATGTCAAAAATACAGAAGAAAGGGTTAGGGCATGGCATGGTACACTGCACATAACAGTGAGGAAACACAGACAGACTTTCACACGCATGCATGTCTGTTTTTTGTTAATAAACAGTATACAAGAGTTGTTTTATTGCATATATTATTTTCTGTATATTAACATTGTATAGTGTTATATTAGTGCATACACAACCATGAGAATCAACGTTTATTGCAATAAATCAAATCACTATTCACCCACCTTGAGAAGGATTAATAAAAGAATTGAGCTGAACTATAGAATATGCCTAGGAAGAGCTTGCAGTGGTAAGGATGGGGCGTTTGAGGATGATGGATTGATTATGATGGACATCTTACTTTACGTTACAAAAACCCTAGAAATTCACTGGAAAAAACACAGGTTAAAGTGACATTATAGTTAGGAATTCTAAGAATATCTAACTTTGCATTAAAAGTACCTTAGAAATGAACTGAAAAAAACTAAGGTTAAAGGGATGTTTTAGTTAAGTGATAATGTCACATAAAACATACCATTTAAAACTAACAAAACCACTGAAATCCACCAGTTATAGTTGTCTCAAGTCACTATACCTCGTACCCTAAAGTAACTATTACTTGTGCCCTTGCCATGCACTGCTTTTGCCCTTGCATATTAAATCACTCATGACATTCCTTGACAACATTTATAGCATCTCTAATAACATCTGAAATGCCATCATACTCCTACATATAACTTAAGCATCACACCAGATATTTGCTACGAATCTCTTCCCCATCTTACTCCTACATATGAACTAAACCCTCAACTGCTTCTCTTTACAGCCCTCTCCTCCCATGTAGTTTATAAAGCTCTGTTTTATAAGCCTCACAAATGATTCCATAACCCTGCCTGTGGGGCAAGTACTCCTGTTGCTACATATAATTCAGTAATTCCCTGACTGGGGTCGGTTCCTGCAATATAAACACCCAAATAAAGTTAGCCCATTGTGTTACCTCCCAACAAAGAATCCGAAAGAAAACATCCTTTCAGCCCAAGATGTTCTCACCGTACACATATAGCGGCAGCCAAATAAATACTCTTTAATGCGTGATGGTCTGCACCAGAAAAATATCTCTGTACCCAGGACGTCCCCACAGAAGAGCAGAAATATTCTTTTAGCTGGTTACAACAATGCACAGCAGCAGAAAAATGACATCAGATTGGTCCATATTCTCTTTCTACCATACAGAGAGGCAGAGGAAGGACCTTGCTTCAGCACCGACTATCGCTAACACAAAACAGTGGATCAATGGTGTCACCTTACCCTTATTAATACTGCACAATATAGCAATGGAAGTTTAGCCAATCATATAACTATCACACACAAAGAAATAGCAATTACTTCACTACCACCTGACAAGACAGAGTATATCACTTTAGCCCCTGATGTCACTATCTGACAATGTTGGAAAGTAATATTCCGTCAACTGAGTCGTCATGTCTGGATGAGTTCAGGTTGTTGGTGCATGTTCAAGACGGTGCACGATTCACAGCTCTAGAGATTGGTCTGAAAGCTAAGTTTTTCACAGTGCCTGTCAGCGGGTCATAAAGGTGTTACACTCATCACTGAGAGCTCAGAGCAATAGCTGTATATTCACCAGTACTCAGTTTTATTTTCACCATTGGATCTTGGTACCAGTACTGAGTCCTAGTGTCACTACTGGGTCTGGGCACCAGTACTCAGTTTTAGCCTCACTATTGGATCTGGGTACCAGTACTGAGTCCTGGTGTCACTACTGGGCCTGGGCACCAGTACTCAGTAGTAGTACTATTACTACATCTGGGTAACAGTACCGATCCTAGTCCTAGAGCTACTATTGTTTAAGAAATCTGCAGATTGTGCAGCAGATGATGGAATATGTTGCAAATGCATCAAATCCATAATTTTTCTTTTTTTTGTCTTTTTATTCAC
>CAWUFW010029480.1:0-18968 GCA_963921515.1 Calotriton arnoldi | reverse complement strand
CTGCCACAAAACACACACATCACTGTCAAGGGGAGAGTCAAACCATGCACACATAGCAATGACACAGCAACTAGAACAGAATCATCCCAAAAATGTGTATGTCAGTCAGATAAACACAACACATGCCATCAAAAAAGTCACACCCAACTGTGCCAACACATGTACAAACACAACCACAACTACAGCTAGGCAGTGGCACAAATAGAACTAACACACACATCCACACATGTAGCCACCACAACAACACCAACACACAGTAGAAGAGACCACTCAAAGGAAGGAATTCTGTGTATGCTGGCCAAGTCAGTGTAGCCAGCAGCATCATGGGAGTCGTAGTCACAGATATTGCTCACCCCCACAACTGTCCCATCAACACCACCCTGAACCATGCTCACATCACAGGGAGTGGAGAAGGACTCACAAGATGGCTGACACTGGCTACTGCTGTGGGGAGCACAAGGCCCTGCTGCCAACTGTGCACCAACAAACAGCAGGACACCACTGACTGACATCCTGAGAGACAACTTACACTCCCTGCAATGCAAGCACGTTCCATGGTGGGATATCTGGCTGGCTGGGTGGGAAGGGGGACTTGCAGCACTGACCATAGTCACCAGCACCTCCCCTCACACCCCCCACACAAACTCCACAGTACCCACCTGGTAGAATGCAATGCCCTCCATCCTAACACAAGATCCCACAAAGCACCACCACCCTGGGTTATGTTGTGTGAAGCACAGGGACACTCTTGGGACTCTTAGCCAAACAACTGCCAGGACAACACTCCCAGCCATCCTGTCAGCACAGCCAGCCCACCCCACAGGGAAGCAGAGTCAAAAGGAAGGAAGCATGGGCATGCTGGGAAGGGGGTGGAGGCAATAGCATGATGGGAGTCGTAGTCACAGACATTGCTCAGCCTCCACAACTGGCCCATCAACACCACCCTGAACCATGCTCACATCACAGGGAGTGGAGAAGGACTCACAAGATGGCTGACACTGGCTACTGCTGTGGGGAGCACAAGGCCCTGCTGCCAACTGTGCACCAACAAACAGCAGGACACCACTGACTGACATCCTGAGAGACAACTTACACTCCCTGCAATGCAAGCACGTTCCATGGTGGGCTATCTGGCTGGCTGGGTGGGAAGGGGGACTTGCAGCACTGACTATAGTCACCAGCACCTCCCCTCACACCCCCCCACACAAACTCCACAGTACCCACCTGGTAGAATGCAATGCCCTCCATCCTAACACAAGATCCCACAAAGCACCACCACCCTGGGTTATGTTGTGTGAAGCACAGGGACACTCTTGGGACTCTTAGCCAAACAACTGCCAGGACAACACTCCCAGCCATCCTGTCAGCACAGCCAGCCCACCCCACAGGGAAGCAGAGTCAAAAGGAAGGAAGCATGGGCATGCTGGGAAGAGGGGTGGAGGCAATAGCATGATGGGAGTCGTAGTCACTGATATTGGTCACCCCCACAACTGTCCCATCAACACCACCCTGAACCATGCTCACATCACAGGGAGTGGAGAAGGACTCACAAGATGGCTGACACTGGCTACTGCTGTGGGGAGCACAAGGCCCTGCTGCCAACTGTGCACCAACAAACAGCAGGACACCACTGACTGACATCCTGAGAGACAACTTACACTCCCTGCAATGCAAGCACGTTCCATGGTGGGATATCTGGCTGGCTGGGTGGGAAGGGGGACTTGCAGCACTGACCATAGTCACCAGCACCTCCCCTCACACCCCCCAACACAAACTCCACAGTACCCACCTGGTAGAATGCAATGCCCTCCATCCTAACACAAGATCCCACAAAGCACCACCACCCTGGGTTATGTTGTGTGAAGCACAGGGACACTCTTGGGACTCTTAGCCAAACAACTGCCAGGACAACACTCCCAGCCATCCTGTCAGCACAGCCAGCCCACCCCACAGGGAAGCAGAGTCAAAAGGAAGGAAGCATGGGCATGCTGGGAAGAGGGGTGGAGGCAATAGCATGATGGGAGTCGTAGTCACTGATATTGGTCACCCCCACAACTGTCCCATCAACACCACCCTGAACCATGCTCACATCACAGGGAGTGGAGAAGGACTCACAAGATGGCTGACACTGGCTACTGCTGTGGGGAGCACAAGGCCCTGCTGCCAACTGTGCACCAACAAACAGCAGGACACCACTGACTGACATCCTGAGAGACAACTTACACTCCCTGCAATGCAAGCACGTTCCATGGTGGGATAACTGACTGGGTGGGTGGGTGGGTGGGAAGGAGGTCTGGCTGTCAACCAAACACAATCAATGCAGACCATGTTCACACCCCAGAGAATACATAGAAATGCCCAAATAATGCAGGACAATGTGCCACACCAATATCAACCCCTGACTGTGACGACTTAGGACAATACAATGTACAGGCCCGCACCCCGAGGCACAGTCACAACTGTCAGGTGTGTCAACCACTGATGCCTGCAGAAACATGACATACATTGTTTGTGTCTCCCAAAAACAGGTGATGATAGGGACACAGCAGCAGACGCTGAGGAGTCCCAGTCCCAGGCTCAAGAGGATGCCGAGCTCACTGGCGTCGTACAGCCTCTGTCCTCCTCGGACGATGAAGAACAACCTGGCACATCCGGTGCAAGTCAACATGCTGCACCAGCAGGACCACCAGCTGCAGCACCAGCAGGTCCACCAGCTGCACCCCCTGCACCCACCCCTCCAACGACTGTCACCACGAATACCATCCCTGCCGACATGGACAGAATAAGGAACAACACCAGCGCAGTGACCCTGGACCAACCTGGGGCCATGGACACCACCACCACCACCACCCCCCAAGGTGGACCAGGGTTATCTGTGCGTGCAACTGCACACACTGCACATGTCAGCAGGGGTGGTGGGAGGGTGGGAGACAGAGGTCGCTGCTTGCAGACGTTGCTGGTGTGCATGAAGACCCACAACTGGTACGCATAGCTGATGCGTACCAGTCCAGCACCGGAGAGCTCAGCCAGGTAGTGGGGCTCCTCAGAGACATCAAACAGCAGCAGGCTGCCCATCATGCCCGCTTGGACTCCCACATGTCCCACGTGGAGTCACACATGTCACGTGTGGACTCCCACATGTCCGCGTGGAGTCCAAGTGGGATGTACTACATGAGATGACGGCGGTGCACAGGGACATTTTACAATGCCTCCGCCAGATGAACAGCAACCAGTCCACACCTCCCTGTGTGCCAACAACATCTGGTACCGAACAAACTGCAACTGCCACAGGGAGGGAGGAGGACTCTGGCGGAGAGTCCCCTGCACCGCAGCAGCCTGCACTTGAGGGCCCCCCCAAGAAGAGGGGTCGTCCGAGGAGGGGAAAGTGAGAGGCTGATGGCCAAGCGCAACTCCCAGGAAGCCTGAACCTGTTCTGGATTTTCGCCTTTGTGCACAGACTGTTCACCCTGTTGATGGCAACACTACTCCCACACATTGCATGGGGAGTACAAGTTGGAACAATGTGTCAGACAACTGTGGCCCCGATACTGGGGATCCTGTCTACCTGGACTTTCTATTCATCTAGGAACTTGGGATTGCAAGATTCATGTACAGCACAATCCATCCTATGCACTATTATCACAGATGTATCACAATAAACACACTAATACACCATACTTGCCTCTGTCGTGATTCCAACGTGGGTGCTGTTATGGGGATGATGAACTGCAAAATTACACTGTGTATGCGAACTGCAACAGCAAGGACAACACAGGCATGTGAGTACAGGCAACGTGACACATATGAGGGAGACACACCACCAGGGCTACACAACACATACACACCTAGGCCATCTGACTCATTGCCTACACTGATGTTGCCAGGGAAGACGGTGCAATGCACAGACACCACACCCATTCCCAGTTGTAGTCAAGTAGCCCACAGGTGCAGTAAGCAAATGGCAGTCAAATGTGTGACCACAGACAACGCACATCACTAAGTGAAGCACAGGTTTATTACACAGTAGCAACATGCCGTAACCACTACAGATGCAAGGTAACCCCACCTGGTAGCGGGCACACAGTCAACAACTGTAGACAGAAGGAAGTCCATGGGTGTGGCGCACATCACCTGTAGGGACACAACAGCTACCAGCCTGGATGTGCAATCACGTCGTCGGTGGACACAGTTGACCAAACGAATCTGAAAGTACCCTGTGAAGGACAGAAATGACACACAGTCAAAAGCAATGCAGTACAGGACAGAACAGCAAAACTCATGCACAATACATGTTACAAGATACCCACCCAGAACCAAGTTAGCATGTCAACACTGTTGGGGAGTACAGCCCACCTGTCACCACACATCGCAACACACATCCTGTCAAGTAGCCCATGGACACACTCCAACAGCACCAGAGCACCACCCACACATCATGCCAACTCACATCATTCACATGACACCTCAGGATACTCACATTCAGCTAAAGAAGTTGGTGATGAGCTGTGTGCGGACATCACCATCACCATCATCATCATCATCGTCACTGGCATCGTGGTCCAGGCCAGGATCCTCCACAGGTGGCGGATGTTGGTCATCGTCATCCTGGATGAGAGGCAACTCCTTCCGCACTGCCAGGTTGTGGAGCATGCAGCAGACGATGATAATCTTGCACACTTTCGCAGGGGCATATGGGAGGGACCCTCCGGTCTTGTCCAGGCAGCGGAAGCGGCTCTTCAGGAGACCAAAGGTCCGCTCAATCACTCTCCTGGTCCGACCATGTGCCTCATTGTAGCGCATCTGGGCAGGTGTCACAGGGTTCCTGAGGGGTGTCAGCAACCACGGCATGTTGGGGTATCCCGAGTCACCTACGGACAGACAAGTGCACATCAGCTGACTTGGAAAAGTGGGCGGAATACTACAGATCAGATCACACACAATGGCACAAAGTCAGTACACACCGACAAGCCAGGCACGCTGGTTCTGCATCTGTGCCATCAACCTGGGGATGCGACTACTCCTCATCACAAAGGCATCGTGTGCTGAACCAGGGAAACGGGCACACACGTGTGTGATGGTCATGTCTGCAAGACACACCACCAGTGCATTGACCGAGTGGTAGTGCTTGCGGTTCCTGTAGGCCTGCTCCTGGGCCTGTGGTGGTACCAAAGCCACATGTGTCCCATCAATGGAGCCAATGACATGCGGCATCCTCCCCAGGGCATAAAAGTCACTCTTCACGTCAGTGAGTCGTCGCAGTCTAGGGAAATAGATGTACCGGTTCAGGAAGAGCAACATTGCCGCCAAGAAATCGCGGAGCACACGGCTGAACATGGTCTGTGACATCCCACCAGCAGACGCCACAGTATGTTGGAAGGTACCGGTGGCAAAGAAGTGTAGGGCTGCCATCACCTTCACCTTGGGGGTCAGCGCTGTAGGATACGGCCGGCCAGGCTGCAAATGTGGGGACAACTGCACTGCCAAATCCTCAATCAGCTGCCTGGTGAAGCGGTACCGTCGGATGCTGTCCCGTTCCACCATCGTTGCCAGGTCTGGGAATGGCCGATGGACAGCAGGAGCCCTGCAGTGCAGAGGAGAAGTAAGCAAGATCGTCAGTCACCCCACATATGCGGCATTGAACACACTCAAGATCCCAACATACATCATCATGAGGCACAACTACATGAAGTGTGCAGTACCGGAACGACATGTATGGTACATACATGGCCAACATCTGTCAACACGGTCCTACAGGTGGCATCAATTTGTCCCAGGTTGGCCCATTGGATATCATGATGCTGTGTCACAGTCACCCCCCAGTGACATGTGAGGACAGATGTGCCCCAGGCACCACAGCTCAACGACAGGCACATTCCCAGGGACCCTGTAATGCCACATGGACACTGGCATCACCTGGAGTATCATGTGTACACCACAACAAAACAAACATGACCCCCACAGGTAGTGGCCACACTTGCCATGGCAGGAGAGCCATGGACGTCTGTGACACACACGCACAACATCAGAGTCCATGCACACACAACGTGGATGTGGAGACTGTCTCCCATTGTGCACATGAAATCAGAGACATTGTAAACACTACATGCACAAAGACTGTGGAGGGCCATCACTATTGTGCCACTGGGACACCCTGGCTCAAACATACCGTCCCACATGGGACTCACGGGGTATGTGACATGACATACACAAACACCACTGTGAAATGTGACCATGGCACATGCACAGATATGAACAGTTGCACATCACAGTGGTCACGTACACGTAACACCCAGGATCCTGTCCCCATTAACACGTGCACAGCCTGGGGGTGGCTGCCCACAGGTGACACCCACAGGACAACATGTACACCAACATACACACAATAGGAAATGCAGCCTTACATGCCTTATGATAAGGTTTGGACAGGCTGTCGTGATGTAGGTGTGCCCCTCACTCCCTGGGAGCTATCTGTGGCTGGCATATGTCCATCTGAGACAGGCATGCTGACATATGCCAGTCACATGTACAGTGATGCGTTGAACAGCAATGGACCGATCGGTGTCTCCGGCCGGCCCATTGCTTTCAATGTGTGCGGGTACGCGTTGTACCCCTGTGCGCGTTGAACAGCAATGGACCGATCGGTGCCTCCGGCCGGCCCATTGCATTCAATGTGTGCGGGTACGCGTTGTACCCCTGTGCGCGTTGAACAGCAATGGACCGATCGGTGCCTCCGGCCGGCCCATTGCATTCAATGTGTGCGAGTGCAGCGTTGTACCCCTGTGCGCGTTGAACAGCAATGGACCGATCGGTGCCTCCGGCCGGCCCATTGCATTCAATGTGTGTGGGTGCAGCGTTGTACCCCTGTGCGCGTTGAACAGCAATGGACCGATCGGTGCCTCCGGCCGGCCCATTGCATTCAATGTGTCGCGGTGCAGCGTTATACCCCTGTGCGCGTTGAACAGCAATGGACCGATCGGTGCCTCCGGCCCGGCCCATTGCATTCAATGTGTGCGGGTGCAGCGTTGTACCCCTGTGCGCGTTGAACAGCAATGGACCGATCGGTGCCTCCGGCCGGCCCATTGCTTTCAATGTGTGCGGTGCACGCGTTGTACCCCTGTGCGCGTTGAACAGCAATGGACCGATCGGTGCCTCCGGCCGGCCCATTGCATTCAATGTGTCGCGAGTGCGCGTTGTTACCCCTGTGCAGCGTTGAACAGCAATGGACCGATCGGTGCCTCCGGCCGGCCCATTGCATTCAATGTGTGCGGTGTAGCGTTATACCCCTGTGCGCGTTGAACAGCAATGGACCGATCGGTGCCTCCGGCCGGCCCATTGCATTCAATGTGTGCGGAGTACGCGTTGTACCCCTGTGCGCGTTGAACAGCAATGGACCGATCGGTGCCTCCGGCCGGCCCATTGCATTCAATGTGTGCGGGTACGCGTTGTACCCCTGTGCGCGTTGAACAGCAATGGACCGATCGGTGCCTCCGGCCGGCCCATTGCTTTCAATGTGTGCGGGTGCAGCGTTGTACCCCTGTGCGCGTTGAACAGCAATGGACCGATCGGTGCCTCCGGCCGGCCCATTGCATTCAATGTGTGCGGGTACGCGTTGTACCCCTGTGCGCGTTGAACAGCAATGGACCGATCGGTGCCTCCGGCCGGCCCATTGCTTTCAATGTGTCGTGGTACGCGTTGTACCCCTGTGCGCGTTGAACAGCAATGGACCGATCGGTGCCTCCGGCCGGCCCATTGCATTCAATGTGTGCGGGTACGCGTTGTACCCCTGTGCGCGTTGTACCTCAATGGACCGATCGGTGCGCACCCATTGACAATGGGCTTGCCTGGCAACGGACGCGTTTTCGAATTTCGAGCGAGTCGGTTGCTGGAAAATCAGTTGGTCACCCACAACAATGTTGCAAAATCATGTATGTCATGAAGTTGAAATTTTGAAGGATGCTGTGGGCGTGTTTTGGTGCTGCTATTCCATGGATTGGCCAGATTCAGAAGATGCAAACGACTTGGACCTATCACTTTGGACACAAGGGACAGTATCTGCCTCTCCAGCACATATATATTGCTGCATGTTCCCCTGAGAGCCCACTTGCCTGCACTACATGCTCCAGGACGACATCTGCCACTGCACTGCTGCTGTCTCTGCCCCTCTGGACCCTGCAATGGCACGTACTGTGGAGAGAGCCCCAGCCTTCAGCCTTGAGGAGAACCAGGCCCTGCTGGACAGCCTACTTCCACAGTACAGCAAGCTGTATGGGACACCAGGGGAGCAGGTGAGTGTTCTGTGCACTGCCTTTCTGAATGTGCATTTTGTCTGACTAGCAAGGCTGAGAGTCAGCACACCACTGGCTAGCAGGCTCACTGAGTAGTTGTCACCCCCCATAGTGTGTAGTGACTTGCACTGGACAGGTATGGTGCAGTGACAGTGCTTCTGAACAGGGTTTTACTCCCCATGCAATGATACCATGTAGTGACTTCTGGAAAACTGTCCATGGGCAGCCGTGCACTGCCTGGGTACACCATGTGCCCCTGTGATTGCGACATGTATATGCAACTGTGTCATGCACGGATATGTTGCATGTGTAGTAATGGCCTTATCACTTTGTCATCCTGACAGGCTTCTGCCCATCGGAAGCATGAGATCTGGAAGGACATCGTCCGGGCTGTCCGGTCCGTGGGGGTCTACAAGCGCCGGATCCGCAACTGCCAAAAGAGGTGGCAGGACCTTCGGGGCTGGACCCGGAGGATTGCACGGGTCCAGCTGAAGCTGTCGCCTCCTCGCAGGAGGGGCGGAACACGGACCCTGACCCCCCACATGCTCAGGATCCTGGCGGTGGTCTTTCCAGACCTGGATGGGCAGCTGAAGGCCAGAGAGCAGCAAGGAGGGGGTGAGTCAAAGACTGCACTGTGTACTCTGTCTAACATGCTATGTGCCCTCCTCGGGCCAGGTTGAACTGCCACAGTACAGCAGTCATGTTGTCCAGGAGCCATGTCCCTCTATTGTGCACTGCCCACTCCTCATCTGATACCCAGGTGTGGCCCTTACATGCAGGGAATTCTGTCACTTAGGACTGTGTCCTTGCAGTTTGCTTGACTCAAGGTGGGAGACAGCATCTGTTTCCCTGACTCTGTGGTGGGCATCATGGGTGGGTCCATTGCTTACACAATGCCTGTATTCTGACATGTATTCAGCGTGTTACTTTGATCTGTGGTCCAATTGCTGAGCTGATCCACCACATGTGGCTGGGGTACCTGGCACACACCCATGCTGCGGGTGGGAACAATGTTTGGGCCCCAGGAGTATGTATATGACGTGTGTCACACATACTTAGCCAGCTGCCTACAGTCCAGGGCTCATCCCTCATTCATGTGGGGCTGGACAGTCATGCCTACTCCAGGCCATACAATACACTCTGTACTCCCACTCCCGTGTATCAGCGGACACATTGTGCACAGTGATTTGACCCCTCAGGTGTCTGCCTCTGTGTCAGTGTGCTGTGGATTAGTCGCCAGGACTGCTGTGGAGTTTCTTGGTAGGGGCTCAGCATGCCACTGGAGATGTGACCATAGGAGACGATACTTGTGTGACACATAGGTGTCTGATCAGCTGCCCATGCAGAATGGGGCATGTAAATGTGAAGTTCAGGCAGCTGTTCCCCATGCACAGCAGAGTGTGAGGGGCTCAGGTTCAGAGGGTAGTGTCACAGGTCTCCCATATGTCCAATAGGTATGACCTGGACAGATGAGGGTTAAGAGGATGTGTTGTGGGGGGGATGTACATGTGCACTTGTGCAGCTCCAGGACTTGCATTCCCCATGACCTACTATTGTGACACAGTGCAGAGTGTTGTTGTCTGGCTGCAAAGTCATACATCACTGAGACAGTGATGTATGACTTTGCAGTCATGCCTCCGCCATGGCATGTGTCTACTGATTGGTGATCCTGCAGGGGAGTGACATGTGCTACATGCACACCATAGTGGCGCTGGCTATCAGGACATGGGTGCATCATGGTGTCTGTCGCTGGTATGCATCACATGCATTTCCTATTTGACTCTGGGCATCCCTTACATCCGTAAACCTGTACTGACTCAGTGGCAAGAGCTGTGATGTGTCCACACCGTGTCCTCTGCACTGTCCAACTACTGTGTACTTGGTGCATGTGTCAACACTGGGGTGTTGCAATCCAACAGACACCAGACAGATGGGTGCAAGGCCATCTGGGATGTGAGTGCCATGCTTGGCATCAGACTGACAATTGACTTCTCCTGTTCAATTAGTGCACTTTTAGCAATGTACAACTAATGATGCCAGGGCTTGCTCTGTGATGTGCTGTGCTCACAGTGGTGTGTGCGTTATGTGCAGGTGACTGATGTCTGTCTGTTTCCCCATTGTTTGCAGATACATCCACGGCCACGGAAGGGGACAGCTCCACGGACCAGGAGGAGCCGGAGAGCCAGACTGGGTCAGCAGCCGAGGAGTGGTCGGAGGGACCCAGTGGCACGGAGGGCGAGGGGAGCCACACCGAGGAGTCCTCAGCAGCATCCACCTCAGCTGAGGACCAGAGCAACTCGGAGGATGACTCCCTTGTGGAGGCGGGTGTCAGCAGCCACCACACCCCAGCTAGTGTTGCTGTCCCCGCCACCACCAGCACCACCACCGCCCTCCCATCGGCTCCCATTCCCCAGGTCCGTGGAGGCTCCCATGTCCGGGAGCGTGTCTCCTTTGGGCCAGGCACCGCACCCCCTGCCCCTGTGTCCCCTGCTGCCCTGAGTGAGGAGTCTGTGTACCTCCTTCGCCAGCTCCATGTAGGGCAGACAGCCATGCTGAGTGTCCTCCATGCGCACACCGCGCTGTTGACTCAGCTGGTGTCGTTCATGGAGGGCATCTCATCGGGCATGTCTGACCTACAGAGGGGCAATAGGTCCATGGACTCCTCCCTGACGGCAGCAGTGTCCCTCCTCAAACGGTCCCTCACCCCTCCTGCCTCTGCTCCATCCACACTCCCCAGCACCTTACCCATCCCAGGCACACACACACTGGCACAGGCACACACCAGCACACACACATCCAGCACACTGACACACACGCCAATGACAAAACGCACACGCACGCACATTCAGGGGACTGAAGCCAGACTCACAGGGGATGGGGCCCTGGAACACACACACGCATCCACATGCACTGCGCAGTCCTCAGTTCCCTCTCCCTCCAAAGCACCCTCCCTTGCCTCACCTGCAACCCCAAAGTCACAGCAGCTCTTCCTCTGTGACCTCGGCCTCTTCCCCACCGATGAAGCTGCTCCAGCATCCCGGGGGAAGAGGAAGCCCACCCACACGGAGCAGAGTGCCCCTCGCCCCCGGACACCCTCCCCCAGGCGCAGACGGACTGAGGCCCCCACCCGCAAGTCCCCCGGAGTGCTAAGAGCAAGACCCCGCCACCGCCCTGCAGCTCAGGCACAAGGTCTCCGTCCTCCATCCCTCAGGCCCCCACTGCACAGGTGCCCCCACCACACCCTGCCCCAGGTTCCCCCACCCACAGATATACCATCCCCAAGATGCTCCGGCCTTCTCCCCCTGCCACTTGCTCTCCCAGCACCACACCCCCGCTGCGCTTGTCTGTGCCACTGATGTGGTGAGGGTGTCCTCCCCCTCTGTCCAACCCACCTTGCCTGTTCCCCATTCTCCTCCCCTGGAGGTAGGCACTGCAGTGGAGTCCACTACCGCCCTGTCTGACTTGGGCACTGCAGTGGCGGACCTGTCCACCCCATCTGCAGGGTCCACTGCAGTTGTGCCGGCACCCACGACATCTGTGTCATGCCCCCCAGTTGTGCCGGCACACACCATGTCAGACACCTCCACTGCAGTTGTCAGTGGCTCTCCAGCACCCACCACCCCTTCCCTGACTCCCCCTGGTGAGCCCTGATCCTGTCCCTGCGGTGCCTGGCCTGCCCCCGGTTGCCCCTCCTAGTGGATTGTCCCTGGTATTGTGCAGGCATGCGTAGGGTGACATCTGCCAGTGTCACCCTGTTTGAACTTTGACAATGGACTGGCCATTGGCCTTTGCTCTAATTTCTTCTGGACGTCGTTATCAAACAACACATATGCTGAATAAAGCAACTTTCTTTTCTCTAGTGCTCATGCTTCAGATGTACATGTTGTTGGTGCAGCTAACCATGCCCTTGCTGCAGTGATGGTGATATCTGGTCTCATGATTATGAAGTGTTACTGTGCAGGAACCCATGTGGTCCAGGGGGAATGTGTCCTATCATGTGGTGTATCCATGTCATCAATAGCAGCATCTGAGGGTGTCATGTGTTCAGTATTTGGCAATGGGTTTCCTACTTACATTGGCAATTTCATATCTGTGGCTTCCACCCCTGCACATCTGTTGTGCCTGCCATCGTTGCATTTGTCTACTTCCCTGACCGTGTTGCCATCTCCAGTGGACATGCAGGTTTGGGCATCAATGGGGAGGGACTCATCCGTGTAGTCAGTGCAACATTGCTATACAAGTGTGTTGGATCTGTGCTGATGATTCCGTTGGCACATCCATGACCAGGCTGATGTGATGGGAGCCCTCATTTGGTGCTAATTGTTGATTGTGTGACCAAGTGCTCAGCTGACATGATGGGGCCCTACTGAGGCAACATATGGCACAGCTTTCCTCACACAGGAGTGGAGTCCCCTCATGGCAGTGTGTACACGTGTGACATTGCCTGCGCCCAAGGTGTGTGTTGTATGTGCATGTCTGTGTGTTCACTTCCATTCATCTGCGCATGCTGTGATCCCTAGTGTTGTACCTGTTTGTGATGCTTGCTGACTTGAGCTATGTTCCCCCAAAGTCTTCTCCCTGTGTTCTCTGTGATGTGGGTGCATGGCACATTACTGGTCATCAGGGTGTCACCCATAGGTGTGTTTGCTGTCAGGGCAGAGTTTGTGTGCAGACGCAGATGGGTCACAGTCAGGTTTCCCTTTGGCACTTGTTGTTTGCCCCTGTCATGTGATTTCCAGTTTGTGTTATCTTTCAGTGATTGTGACACGTTGTGTGTGTGACTGCTGGCACTCCTTAGGGTCCGGGCTGCAATGTTGGTTGTTGTCTATGTGTGTTCTTTGTGGGTGACCTTGGCTTCTTCATTGGTGTGTGACTGTGGCTGGGATCCCATTGGTCGGTGTGGTATTGCCGTCATGTCCATGTACAGCGTAGTGTGCAGTGTGTCAGACATTCAGGAGTCTTGTTGAGTGTCCATGTGTGATGTGTTTCTACACCTTGGTTCCCACCCACCACCCTGGAATAGTCATGGGTGCATGTGCAATGTCACCAGTGCATGTGTACTTCACTGCTGCACATTGTTGGAGGTCGAGGGTGTGGTCTTGAGTGTGTGCAGATGAGAGTTGTTGCCCGGCTAGGCCCCTGCCTCCATGTTGGCCTTGGCTTACTGGCCATGCTGATTGATTTGTGCTTGTGTAGGTGTGATGGTAGTTTGTTGCTCAGGACACCTGACTGTGGTTCACAGTGTGAACGACATTTAGCTTTGTCATCACAGTGGTATTTTTATTCAGCCCAGGGTCACCACATTGTGGGGGCCCTGGGGAGTGGTGCTGTGGTGTGTCTGTGACTTGCTGTGTCAGTTGTTGTTCCTACGTGCCTGTGTGACATGTGTGTTTTGTGCTCCCTCTCACCTGTCAATGCCTGCTTGCCCACATAGGGGATTTGGATCCATGAGTTACCTTAGTGTGGCAGTGTATGCACATCTGTATGATTGGTATTCAGCTCTCCTCATGTGTTGTGTTGTTGCCTGGGGACACTGGCACCCCCACCCCTCACCTGCTGTGTATGATGACAGTGTTGGTCTGCCTGTTTGTGTTTGTGCATCTGCACCACTGCATTGGCATATCTTGGGTGTGCCATTGGCTGTATGTTGTTTGGTGTGTTTCCCCTGCTGTCCCTGGGACTCCTAGGTCATCGGTCAGCACAGTGATCATGGTTTGTGTGTCCCATTGCTGCCATGGTATGGTATCTGTTCACCTCACATCTGCTGTCTCCACAGGGTATCTGCATTTGTGTGCCCATTGGTGCAAATATGTGGTTCTGCATTCTGATGGTCACTTCTGTCATTGTGTCATTGATGACTGTTGACGGTCTCAGCCCCCATGGGTGTTGTTTGTCTGCACATGGCCAAAGGAATGTTTCATTTGCACTGCAGTATTTGGCTCCCCCAATTTATGTTGCAATGGGACACATACACTACTTTGCCACAGATGAGTTTTTGGTTCTGTGACCAGGAATGATCCATGCAGTTTGGCAGTTGCAGCTCTTTCTTTGTCAACAATTACCTTTTGGTCACTGTGATGATGAGGGTGTAGACCCCATTGCCACAATGGTCAAAATGTGCTTCAGCTATGGACCCCACACTTGCCTTTTGGTCACTGTGATGATGGGGGTTTAGTCCCCATTGCCACAATGGTCAAAATGTGCTTCAGCTATGGACCCCACACTTGCCTTTTGGTCACTGTGATGATGGGGGTTTAGACCCCATTGCCACAATGGTCAAAATGTGCTTCAGCTATGGACCCCACACTTACCTTTTGGTCACTGTGATGATGGGGGTTTAGGCCCCATTGCCACAATGGTCATGGGCTGCTTGCATTGTGGGTGCCACACACATATATGTGTGGCACATGTGCTAGGGGGTCACATTGTATGTTCAAAGTCATGTTCGGTGTTGTAGGCATTTGACACAGCCTGCTCACACGCTTGTCATGGTGGTGGGGGGATGTCTTAATCTTGCATTCCCTAGGTTGTGGTGTGCTTGTTGTGTCATGCATTGTCCATCCTATGAGTGGGGGTGGTAGTAGTGGTAGGCATCCAGCCCCCTGGCTAAGGGTGGTAGTAGTGGTAGGCATCCTGCCCCCTGGCTAAGGGTGGTAGTAGTGGTAGGCATCCTGCCCCCCTGGCTAAGGGTGGTAGTAGTGGTGGGCATCCTGCCCCCCTGGGTGAGGGTGGTAGTAGTGGTGGGCATCCTGCCCCCCTGGCTAAGGGTGGTAGTAGTGGTGGGCATCCTGCCCCCCTGGCTGAGGGTGGTAGTAGTGGTGGGCATCCTGCCCCCCTGGCTAGAGGGTGGTAGTAGTGGTGGGCATCCTGCCCCCCTGGCTAAGGGTGGTAGTAGTGGTGGGCATCCTGCCCCCTGGGTGAGGTGGTAGTAGTGGTGGGCATCCTGCCCCCCTGGCTAAGGGTGGTAGTAGTGGTGGGCATCCTGCCACCCTGGCTAAGGGTGGTAGTAGTGGTGGGCATCCTGCCCCCTGGCTAAGGGTGGTAGTAGTGGTAGGCATCCTGCCCCCCTGGCTAAGGGTGGTAGTAGTGGTAGGCATCCTGCCCCCCTGGCTGAGGGTGGTAGTAGTGGTAGGCATCCTGCCCCCTGGCTGAGGGTGGTAGTAGTGGTGGGCATCCTGCCCCCTGGCTAAGGGTGGTAGTAGTGGTAGGCATCCTGCCCCCCTGGCTAAGGGTGGTAGTAGTGGTAGGCATCCTGCCCCCCTGGCTAAGGGTGGTAGTAGTGGTAGGCATCCTGCCCCCCTGGCTGAGGGTGGTAGTAGTGGTAGGCATCCTGCCCCCCTGGCTAAGGGTGGTAGTAGTGGTGGGCATCCTGCCACCCTGGCTAAGGGTGGTAGTAGTGGTAGGCATCCTGCCCCCCTGGCTAAGGGTGGTAGTAGTGGTGGGCATCCTGCCACCCCTGGCTAAGGGTGGTAGTAGTGGTAGGCATCCTGCCCCCGTGGCTGAGGGTGGTAGTAGTGGTAGGCTTCCTGCCCCCTGGCTAAGGGTGGTAGTAGTGGTAGGCATCCTGCCCCCTGGCTAAGGGTGGTAGTAGTGGTAGGCATCCTGCCCCCCTGGCTAGGGGTGGTAGTAGTGGTAGGCATCCTGCCCCCCTGGGTGAGGGTGGTAGTAGTGGTAGGCTTCCTGCCCCCTGGCTAAGGGTGGTAGTAGTGGTGGGCATCCTGCCCCCCTGGCTAAGGGTGGTAGTAGTGGTAGGCATCCTGCCCCCTGGCTGAGGGTGGTAGTAGTGGTAGGCATCCTGCCCCCCTGGCTGAGGGTGGTAGTAGTGGTAGGCATCCTGCCCCCTGGCTAAGGGTGGTAGTAGTGGTAGGCATCCTGCCCCCCTGGCTAAGGGTGGTAGTAGTGGTAGGCATCCTGCCACCCTGGCTAAGGGTGGTAGTAGTGGTGGGCATCCTGCCCCCCTGGCTGAGGGTGGTAGTAGTGGTAGGCATCCTGCCACCCTGGCTAAGGGTGGTAGTAGTGGTGGGCATCCTGCCCCCTGGCTAAGGGTGGTAGTAGTGGTAGGCATCCTGCCCCCGTGGCTGAGGGTGGTAGTAGTGGTAGGCTTCCTGCCCCCTGGCTAAGGGTGGTAGTAGTGGTGGGCATCCTGCCCCCTGGCTGAGGGTGGTAGTAGTGGTAGGCATCCTGCCACCCTGGCTAAGGGTGGTAGTAGTGGTAGGCATCCTGCCCCCCTGGCTAAGGGTGGTAGTAGTGGTAGGCATCCTGCCCCCTGGCTAAGGGTGGTAGTAGTGGTAGGCTTCCTGCCCCCTGGCTAGGGGTGGTAGTAGTGGTGGGCATCCTGCCCCCCTGGCTAAGGGTGGTAGTAGTGGTAGGCATCCTGCCACCCTGGCTAAGGGTGGTAGTAGTGGTAGGCATCCTGCCCCCCTGGCTAAGGGTGGTAGTAGTGGTAGGCATCCTGCCACCCTGGCTAAGGGTGGTAGTAGTGGTGGGCATCCTGCCCCCCCTGGCTAAGGGTGGTAGTAGTGGTAGGCATCCTGCCCCCCTGGCTAAGGGTGGTAGTAGTGGTAGGCATCCTGCCCCCCTGGCTAAGGGTGGTAGTAGTGGTAGGCATCCTGCCCCCCTGGCTAAGGGTGGTAGTAGTGGTAGGCATCCTGCCCCCCTGGCTAAGGGTGGTAGTAGTGGTAGGCATCCTGCCCCCCTGGCTAAGGGTGGTAGTAGTGGTAGGCATCCTGCCCCCCTGGCTAAGGGTGGTAGTAGTGGTAGGCATCCTGCCCCCCGTGGGTGAGGGTGGTAGTAGTGGTAGGCATCCTGCCCCCCTGGCTGAGGGTGGTAGTAGTGGTGGGCATCCTGCCCCCTGGCTAAGGGTGGTAGTAGTGGTAGGCATCCTGCCCCCCTGGGTGAGGGTGGTAGTAGTGGTGGGCATCCTGCCACCCTGGCTAAGGGTGGTAGTAGTGGTAGGCATCCTGCCCCCCTGGCTAAGGGTGGTAGTAGTGGTAGGCATCCTGCCCCCGTGGCTGAGGGGTGGTAGTAGTGGTAGGCTTCCTGCCCCCTGGCTGAGGGTGGTAGTAGTGGTAGGCATCCTGCCCCCCTGGCTAAGGGTGGTAGTAGTGGTAGGCATCCTGCCACCTGGCTAAGGGTGGTAGTAGTGGTGGGCATCCTGCCCCCTGGCTAAGGGTGGTAGTAGTGGTAGGCATCCTGCCACCCTGGCTAAGGGTGGTAGTAGTGGTGGGCATCTGCCCCCCTGGCTAAGGGTGGTAGTAGTGGTAGGCATCCTGCCCCCGTGGGTGAGGGTGGTGGTAGTGGTAGGCTTCCTGCCCCCCTGGCTAAGGGTGGTAGTAGTGGTAGGCATCCTGCCCCCTGGCTGGGGGTGGTAGTAGTGGTAGGCATCCTGCCCCCTGGCTAAGGGGTGGTAGTAGTGGTAGGCATCCTGCCCCCTGGCTAAGGGTGGTAGTAGTGGTAGGCATCCTGCCCCCCTGGCTAAGGGTGGTAGTAGTGGTAGGCATCCTGCCCCCACAGCTAAGAGGTGGTAGTAGTGGTAGGCATCCTGCCCCCGTGGGTGAGGGTGGTAGTAGTGGTAGGCTTCCTGCCCCCCTGGCTAAGGGTGGTAGTAGTGGTAGGCTTCCTGCCCCCCTGGCTAAGGGTGGTAGTAGTGGTGGGCATCCTGCCCCCCCTGGGTGAGGGTGGTAGTAGTGGTAGGCATCCTGCCCCCCTGGCTAAGGGTGGTAGTAGTGGTGGGCATCCTGCCCCCTGGCTAAGGGTGGTAGTAGTGGTAGGCATCCTGCCCCCCTGGCTAAGGGTGGTAGTAGTGGTGGGCATCCTGCCCCCCGTGGCTGAGGGTGGTAGTAGTGGTGAGGCATCCTGCCCCCGTGGACTGAGGGTGGTAGTAGTGGTGGGCATCCTGCCCCCCTGGCTAAGGGTGGTAGTAGTGGTAGGCATCCAGCCCCCCTGGGTTGGGGTGGTGGCGCGCATTCAGGCCCCTGTGTGCATATGTGGCATTGGTGATGGGCATCCCGCCCCTATGGTGCTGCTGTTGCTGGTGTAAGTATATTCAGATTCCCCAGTGTATGTGTGTGATGTGTCGTGTACGTGTTGTATGTGTTTTGTGGTTGGTGTCTGACTTACCTTCTGCGCCGTACGCGTCCGTGCCTGTTCCGGTAGTAGATGTAGAATATTGGTATGATCGGGACGAAGGGATTCATGGTTGGTTCGTGTCGTTCGTCCTTCTCGTTGCTTCGCGTCGTCCTCGTCGCTCGGCCGTCCTCGTCGCTTCGCTTCGTCCTCGTCGCTTCGCGTCGTCCTCGTCGGTGCCGTGTTCGTCTCGTAGCCGTGGATCGTGTTGTGGCGCGATTCGGAGCTTATGTGCGCCTCTCCCGGATGCTTTGACGTGCCGTGCGTAGCGCACGGGTTCGGCGCGTACGGGATAGCGCATCGTACTTGTCCGGCCGGACGGGGCTGCATTTTCCCTTTCCGTGCGACTCGATTCGGCGTTTCCGGATTCGCCTCGGTCGGAGAACAGGACCTGGTTTGGGTGAGTACGGCTCGGCCGGGAATTTTTTTGCTGTTGTGCGCATCGTACTTGCTCGTTCGGTGTGCTGTACGGATCGGTCGGGAAACTGGCTTTCGCATGGCTTTTTTCCCGACCGAATAGTATTGGGTGCGCCTCCGACCGAGATCGGAATCGGCCCC
>CAWUFW010029479.1:0-18969 GCA_963921515.1 Calotriton arnoldi | reverse complement strand
GCCACGCTATTCTTTTGAAAGTTGATTCTGAAGTACCAGCAGGCTTTTATAATGGGAAGTAGCATACATTGATGGGTGACCCTAAATCTATACCTAAATGTTCCCTTCCCTTCCCACCCCACTACCACTCTTACTTCACTACATTCCAGCCACTTCAGTAGGCAGCACCAACATTCATCCAGAATTTAATTGTGAGCAAAAATACTAGATGGCTGAGTTTATCTCTGTGGGTCTCCAACTCCATAACTACTTCATCCCAGTCTACATCAAATGGATCCAAATATTTGCAGCTAAAATTAAGCAAGGATGTCCTGCAAGATTCTGTTACCAGACAGTCTCCTAGCATCCGTTTCCTGAAAGGACATAAGCCTGAGCAGATATATTCAGAGACAATTAAATAGACAGGGACCCTCAGACATGAAAAATCCCTGTGTCTGTCATGTATTCCACGAGCAAGTGGCAGATACTTGCTAGATTAACTAGGCAGTGGTGACAAGGGTGCACAGGGCAATATCTGTGGCACAGGGGCTAGTGGCAGCTGGGGTGTCGGAATGGAATGTGGTGGGTGATACAACATTGGGGTTGGGGCAGTGATTTCCAAGTCAACATAAGCAGAGAGGGATTTAGGACCAGTAATGCATGCATCGTGCCTGGCAACACTTTGCCTTATGTGGCTGGTCCACTTTCGAGAGTTGGCATCCCCACACATTTTTGTTTCTTCTCTCTGTGGTTCCCTCTGATTAGTTTCTGAGAGTATTGGTTGTTCTCTATACACCCAGTTGCTTTACACCTTATGCTTTTCATCAGTCACCTGTAGCTTTGAATACTCTCTTCATACGAAATTACTCTAAACCAATTCCCTTCATTTTCCTATCCACTGACAGCCCGAAGTTCATGGTGCTCTACCGAATGTAAGCCGGTGAGTATAATTCCAAGGGGGTTGTTGTAATGCAAACATCAGCTACTGATACTAGGGGTCGGATTTACAAAGGTAAGCTTGCACTTTTCTGTAGGTTTACTATTTTTTTGGTATTCACAAATATGGGTTTAATTTTACCCAGTGGCCGCTCCTCCGCTAAGGTGGAGGAGCATCGCCCCACTGCTCGCGGAGCAGTGTAAAATAAAAAGTAAAATGATAATAACATAAGTTATTATCATTTTATTTTTAGTATCGCCAGGTTAGGGCGGGGCAGGGTTTGGCTCCCGTGACGTCCGGAAGGAGGAGTGGTTGCTGCATTCCAAAGTGCGCATGATGGTTTGCTGGCCGTCTTGACCCGGCTAAACCTTCATGCACACTTTGCATGTTCTCCACCCAGGCTGCATTACAGCCTGGGTGGAGAACAAGCCCAGGCTCCCATTCCCCGTCTAAGAGCCGAACCATAGCGCTCAGACCAATCACAATGCTGATTTGCAGCATTGTGATTGGCTTAGGGGAGCCTGGGTGCTTCCTTGTTGGGGAGCGGAGGAGAGACGACGTGGGAGAGACGGAGGAGAGACGTGGCAATAAGGTAAGTGATTTATTTATTTCCCCCTCTCTCCCCCGCCCTACCACCTCCGTACCGGCCGCCAGTGATTTTACCATTAGTAATTTTACAACTGTGGAGACTCCTCAGTCGAGACTGAGAACTCAGCACATAAAAAGATAAGACAGGCAAATCTTTTTATGTGCAGGCTCTCCCCCGTGGCACGGAGTCTCCACAGTTGTAAAATTACTATTAGTAAAATTGAACTCATAGTTTGGGAATACCAAAAAAATTGTAAGCTTACACAAAATTGTAAGATTACCCTTCTATATCAGGCTCTGAATCTCTCAACAGACAGAGATAAGATCAAATACTTGATGTTATCCATTTACTCTGTCGAGCTACAAACTTACCTTTAGGCTCTGGATTGCCATACAGAAGCCATGCAGTGTTTCACCTTCTGTTGGAAAATATCCAGTATGTGGCTTGGAAGTGCATACCAGGGAGAGGAGCGGGTTATTTCTTTCTTTCTTTGTTACTTGACATCTCATAACTGAGTATTTGTGTGGAAGCCCTTTGAAGTCTGGCTACCATATCACTTTTCATGATATTTGACTGGATAAGGATATGGTGCCCTTTCTTGGCATTATACTATACTCACAAAGAGAACCCCCACACCAGAGGTCTTCAAACTTTTTAATGCCGAGACCCCCCGGTCAAGATTTTTTAGGCGTAAGGACCACCTCATAACAAAAATTTCTAGAACTTGGTAATCCTCATCATTGACAACTATCGACAACCATAAACGCCCCCAATTCCCATAGCAAATCATTTTTACAGTGGGGAAATAATATTAAACAGTGTTTATCACACCAAAGGTCAGTGAGCGTGGAAGCGTTGTCAAAGGTGTGGCTAAAAACAAAGGGCCTCATTTATGTGGAATTGGCATAGGTCAACGCCGCAAGTCTTCTTGCTGCGCTGGCCTACACCAATGTGAAAGGGCAGGAATGCACCTTATTTATGAAATATGGTGCATTCCTGTCCTTTCCCCCTGCATTGACGCACAAATTGCTGCCTAGCGCCAATGTAGGCAGGATTGTTTTTGTGCAGGAAGCGACACCTTCCTACACAAAAACAATCCAGAGAGGTGTTTTCCTCTTTCTATGTGAGCTGCAGAATACAACACACATGGAAAGAAGAAAAAACGAGGAGAAATGAAAACATTTCTCCTCGTTACGCCTGCTGTGGGGGAGGCGTAAGGTTTTGGCGCTCCTCCAGGTTTACATGGTTTTGTAAATCTGGGGCAGCGTCAAAATCCATGGGTGTTGCGTGGGAACATCCACCACAATGCCCATGTAACACCTACTTGACAAACTAAGGCAAGGCAGCGACTTGCGCTGCTTTGTCTTACTCCATATCTATGAGGCCATGTAAAGCCATGCAGGGTGACTTTCTGTTGCCTCGGAGATATGATTGAGATGCTTGTGCCACCGGAGCTTTTTAAAAAAGTGACGCTCCAGCAGCGCAAGCCTCTCATAAATCAGCCCCAAAATATTTTGCACGTTTTTTTAGGTCTTTCACCATGAGGTAGGTACATATAAAATAATGGGTAGCTTAAATGAAAAATAAAATTTAAAAAGTTTTTACTCAGTGGGAAATGCACTGTAGTACATTATGAAATATTTATTAGTTAATGCACTGCAGAGGTCTGTGTGTAACCAAAGAGCCACAGAATTAAATTTGGTTGGCGCAGTGAAGAATAGTGACGTGTATTTTTAGTGCTACGAGGCCACAGGCTGTGACAGACAGCACTGTGAATGTGTAAGTCATTATTTTATTTTTGCATTACACACATTATAAGATAGACTGCTACAAACTACAAATAGTTTTAGGATAAAATGGAGCTTCCAAAAATGTAAATTTTAGTAATACCGGAGCATAAGTGATGCATTTTCTTTTTGCATAACTGTCCCTTCAACATCTCCTCAAGGGTACTAAGCGCTGTGTAAAGTATGATTAAAAGCATGCACTTCACAGCCCAGTTGTTAACTCTTCCTACTACCACTCAAAACAAAATCAAATCTTTGCCATCACAAAGCAGTTAAGGCCAGAATCGCTCCCAAGCACCCTTTACATTTGCAGATTAACTCATAACACACAATTGCATTTCATTCAGGCAACCTGGCATGAAAGATTGTTTTACCTATCTGCCCAGCCTCTTCCTTTCACAGCACAGGAGACTCATTTAACTTCAGCTGAAGCATTTTAAACACTGGAATGAAGCGTTTTGGTTTCCACAAGGAAGAGCACATGTTTTAGATTCCAGGCAGAAGTGAGGCCTGGAAATGCCCGACCCCCTTCCCAGGACTCCCCTGGGTGTCGCGCCCCACAGATTTAAGACCTCTGCCCTACACCATAGATTCTTTGATATTTGTAAACGCTATGTAGTTATTCTGAGTCCACATTTATTCGCAATAAACTTTATATTACTTAGGTGATTTCTTCAAGATCATCACACACATGTATACTGACCTACAATTAAACTGAAAAACATTTATTCAAAAAACACAACCAAAGTGACATAGTTAAGGTGCTTGCCAGAGGAACGCATGCACCTTCTCAGGTGAGCCACACATTCTCGAACAGAAACAACTGATCTCCTTGGCTGAGCCGGTCAAACCCTTGAGCGGAACCAAAGCATTGTGGCTGCTGTGTGGATTGGACCTGTCGCAAAGACCTGCATCACCCCCGCAGTCCTCAGAACAGACACATTGCCCGACCGTGTGGCGCATCCACAGCCCAGGTCTTCTCATCTCTCGTGGATGGCAGCCTTGGCAATGGTGCCGGACCCTGCATCGCACCCTCTCAGCTCCTCGAAACCGATGCATGGCCAGCTGTGCACCGCATCCCTGACGTTGGACAACGCATTTCAAGCCCCATTGATGGGATCCTCGATGACGAACAGGACCTCACACTGCAGCACGCCGCATCTCGGATCAATTGCATCACTTTGGCTGCGCAGCACATTTTTGATGGGGATCCACGCAATGCTCCGCAGTCAGGATTAAAGGAACTCTGTTCAGCGTGCCTAACTTGCAGCAGCATTGTCCCACTGAGTCAGTCAGTGGAAAATAAAATGATATTATAACAATATTAGCATTTTTTTCCCACTGACTGACTGAGCCAGGGAGTCTTGGGCGGGGCGTGGCCGGGCATGGCAGGGAGGAGGGGGTAGTGTGCACTGTAAAGTGCTCATGTCGGTTTAGCCAGTCATCTCAGGTCGTCCAAACAGACATGCACACTTAGGTTTCTTCAACCCAGCTGTATTGCACAGCTGGGTTGGAGAAACGGGCAGACACTAAGGCATTGTCTGATTAGCAAACACGGCCCCTCAGACCAATCCTGGCGCTGCTTTCACGGTATGAGAGCAGTGTCTGTATTGGGTGTGCTGGGACTGCTGGGACACTCCGGAGTGAAGAGGAGCAGCGACATGTCTGCCGCAAGACAGGCAAGTATTTTTCTTCTATCACCCACAGCCCCCGCCCCTCCTCCACTGTAATTTTGTGGCGGCTTCTACCACAACCTTGGTCCCTGTATCTGGCCCATGCCCCATCGTGGTAAACCTGAACATGTGACTTTGTCCTGGTCTGGTGCACCCAGATAAACACAGTTGGAAGTTTGTGCTTTTAAGTGTTAGTTTACAGTTTATTCTTTAAAAATTCATAACTCCTGGTTTTACTGATTGGATTTTTGTCGTTTTGGTCTTGTTTTGTTTATTTCTAAATCTGTTGTGGCCTCCTTTTGTGGTGTGTTTTCACTGTTTTACTATTTGAAGTGTTGCACAAATACTTTACACGCTGCCTCTATGTTAAGCCTGACTGCTCTGTGCCAAGCACCTAAGGGGGTGAGCACAGGTTAGTTTAGGGTCTGCTTGCACCTTACCCTGACATGGATTGAACTAGGCTTACACCCCAGTCAACCAATAAACCAATTTCTTACAGTAACGTATTGTGAAATGGGGGATTTCAGCAGTATTATAGGTAGAGGGTGATCCAGCGATCTGGGACTAATAATTTTCCACAAACTAGGTCCAATTTCATTACCCACAAGCCCCTTCACGCTGAGATTAGTGAATTACTAACAAATTACCAAAATCCAATGTGTGTCTCCATTTCTATTATACCAATTGTGGCAATGCGATCTTTATATAGTTGACAGGGTTTGGCAAACCAATACTTGTTTCTAGAGTAATCATAAACTAGAAAAACACCTCTAATAAAGACAGACACATTCGTTTATTTATAATGTTTATCTAAATAATGTGAAATAAATGCTCATCAATACCAAAATACAGTACAAATCATAGATCATCACAGAGCAACAATATCAGAGAAATAATGATCAAAACACATCTCAGCATAACAATGCATATAGGAGTGGAAAGGCGAAGAGACAAAAGGTTCAGAGACAAAATACATTTGCAAATGATTATGCAAATTCAGATTTCTGTCTATACTTACCCAATTGAATAGGAAATCTGCTCTCTGGCCATGAGAGCAGTAAGGCCCCTCAAGCAGAGTTGAAGAGGCAAAGACTAAGTCAGGAATCAGCAGACAGGAACAGCCAGCTCAAGATTAGGAGACAGCAAAGAAGGCCTCTCCTCACGCAGGTAAGAAAGCAAGACACCAACTAACACCAGCAAACTCTCCAACAAAGCTCCTACAAGACTCCTAAATCCCTCCCATCAGGAACCTCAATTGTACCCTAAAACCCAAATGTCCAACCCACACTTGTGTCAGAACAGAGGATTTCTCTACACATGATTGGTTAAGGAAGGGGGTGTACTATCACACCACTCTCGTTATGTCCCTTAGCTCATCTTCTTTATTGTTCATTTATTCTGCATATCTACTTCCACCCCAGGAAATACAAATTCGAGCCTCTGTCATAGCATTCGTTTCCTCCATCCTAGTCATGTAGTAAATTATGTGTCATATTTATACGTTCATGCCGCTCGAAGAGGAAATGTTCTTTTACTCAAGGAAAATTTTGTTTCTCTCAGTTGCCTCTTGGCAGGCACACAGGACTGGCGAAGGACACTTGCCTTCCACTGCCATCGTTTTTTCTCAGTATTATTTCGCAGAGTTCATTTATTTTCATTAACCCCGTGTTTTCCCGCAGAACAGAAAACCATGCTTCTATGAAAAACAAACACAGGCATTATTAATCACTTATAATGCTTTTCAATACGACTCTACCCCATGTTGCATCTATACATGCGCAAGCCATGTTAATATTTTTTTTAGCAAACCTTATTAATGTGCACAAAAGCAGCATTAGTCTTTTTATTTTTTCGTCTGTCAAGAAGCATTTGCGGCCTACTTCAGTGCTTTAGTACGCGCTTGCGCAGTAGCATTTCCCCTCATGTTAGGCTCTTTTCCACATTCGTTTTTCACCGCACACAGTTTAGTAAACGTTACTGAGGGTTCATTCCGAGCAGGTTTTATTTCGCAAAAACCCTGCTCCATCAAGGGCCAAATGGTCCTTCAAACAGGGCCTGATCTGGGAGGATCAGGAGTGCTGCTGGGAATCTATCCTAGATTCAGTCCATAGAGAATGAAAATATTTAAATAAGCATTTCACAGTAACTGGCCAAGTTTGGAGATCTCCTCGCCCACCCATTTATCCCAATAGCCTATATTGTCTCCTATCAGTATTCCTACAATGTACCACAGAGGTTCAACTGTGTATAATAATATATCCATCTAAAGTTTCCTATGGCCTGACTTCTAAGTAGTGAAAATAGTCCTTATCATACAGTTATTTCATGACAGCAGTTCAGCAGGTACAACAGTGACATTCCCTGTGTAGAATGCAACTTTTAATGTTCAATAGCAACTGACACCATAAAGGGCTTTATCTATGGGAGCAGGTAGGTTAATTACAACCGGTGGTGGCTAGGCAGTAAGAGTCCATATACAGCAGTACATGCTACCAGAAGATGTGTAGTCATGACGTTTATAGAGTCATAACAGAGGCAAGCCTCCCCCATACAAACAACTTGATGCCTCCCTTTTGTTCTGTGTCTTAATCTAAATATGGACCCATAGAGGGAGCATGCAAAATAAATAATAATAATAATAATGAGGGGGCTACGATTTTCCATAGGTGAACTCTACCCCACTTGAAAAGATTATGATGTTTCCACCTTGCATTTTGTGATTGGAATATCAGAAGATTTAGATGATCGTATACTATCTTATATAATGACCTGCGTATAAGGACACCATGATATTTAAGCTCCCTAAGGACCTATCGCACATCATAGCTGCTTAAACAAGCATTGGCCATTTAGGGTGATATGGAAAGTTTGTCACACTTTCCCCAATTTATTTTCTAGATGAATTTGGGTGAAAAAGTACTCATTGTGGACATTAAGGCACGAAGGAAGTTGTTAGGGTCAGCAGGATTGCCACCCTATGCCAGGGCCACTGTTACGCTGTAGATAACCGCCACTATTGCCAGGATTACTATCAGTATGCCAAAGAAGTCCTTAACAAAGGAAGCCAAGAATTGAGCCAGACATAGCCATACTTATGCAATGGATAACCATCCCTTTGCTTGAGAAGTTCAGTGTACTACCAAAGATGCAGGAATTATTCCAAGGATGCCAAATCAGAGACTTGGAGAGCTAGATGAACCGCAGTGATGTTAGCTAGGAGTCAACTAATGTGGCATTTGGTTGAGGTTTGACGAGGATTAGGCAAGCTGAACCACAGAGTTAACATGGTTCTAGTGTGAAGTACCTTGGCTCACCAGTGGAGGATTTAGTAAGCATCACTGCATTGTCAGAGGAAGTGTTTGCATGTTTATAAAAACTAGCCAAATAGAAATGTAACTAAGATCTTAAATGTCCAGCCCAAGTTAGTTAAAAAATAAGATGAATTAAACTCTTGCGGAAATTGGTTTAATTGTTTACTAATTCAAAGTTATGGGAAGTGAAACGTGTGTGAAACAGGCATATTTGTCTGGGCCATATCAGTAAACTGAAGCCAGAACAGAAGTCAAAAATATAGATGGCCAGAATGTAAATTAGAGGTATGCTACGGCTACCATCATGCCTGTGATGGCCATCACTACCCTACAAGATGGCCATTATTGTGCCAGTGATAACAGCCATAAAGCCAATGATGCATACAATATGTCACAGCTCCTATTAGGCAATGCACAAGCCATTATCTTCAAGTATGACCATGATATGGAGGGCCACTTTTATGACAGGGTTGGTCACCATAGGGACCACCTTTATGCAAGGGTCTGGAAAATTAATGCCAAAGGGGCACAATATGCTAGAATACTCACAAAATACAAGGGCCATCATTATGCCGTGGAAGGCAACCATTGACTTTATACTGACTTTGACCTCATTTAACACTCTGCTACCTTTTGGCTAGGTTCACGCTATAGAAATACCACATATATACATTATGGCACACAAACACACACACACACCAAAATTCATCCTGTCCTACTCTTGAATGCATGACTTATGTTGATTATTTTGTAATTCGGTAACTGGCATCACTTATAACACGTCGAAATATAGTTTGGTAAAGGTAAGTGACTTACAGATCGAAGTAAAGCACCTTCAGTATCCATTTCGCTTGATTACTTTTATGTATTCCTTTTTCTGTACAGAAACATTCTCATTCAAGAAATTACATACGTTTCTACACTAAAACATGTTGCTCTTGAAATAAAATGGAACACACTTGGTGCATAATGTATGTTGAATGCGACCAGTCAACTCTAAGTTCCAGTACTGACTTGTAGCTCTATTAGTAAAGACATCATTGTAGTATTCGTATGATGAGCTATAGTCTCATTGTTGCATCTGCTCTTTCTGTCCGCCCAGATCTGCTGCATGGCCACATTCCTTTTAGGATCTCAGCTGAAGATTGAGAGGTGTATTTTTGCTCGTTCCTTGAGTGTTTTCACTTCCAGGGGAAAATATTCACTGTAGTACACAATGGTCTCATGAGTCATGCTTTGCCTTTGATGGACTTATCATGTGGGTTGTATGTGGGTAAAGACTTTTTCATGAAAAGCATTTTAAAACAGAGCCACAAGAGGCATTATTACACTAATTAAGGAACCCCCGCCTCCATGAAATCTCACTAAGGAAAACTCCTAGAAGGGAATATTGACATCAGCATCCTGGACCTATAGTGAAATTAGCTACTAACCCTAGTGGCCTACAGGGCACACTCAAGGGTGACTTAGAAAATATATTAAAATAGGTTTTCCTACATGGCAAAGTACTGTTCTCTAACACATGTTACTGCAGTGTTTTATGAGCTACAGCCACCCCACAATGGTGCCCATGGAGACATTATTCTTTAATCATACATGTGGGCGCTGTAAGTATAGATTGAAGCCCATATGTGGCATTAGACTTCTATGCCACTGGTGTATTTTCTGGACCAACTTACCATGGTCTTCTGTAAAGTTAAATAAGTCTGTTGGATGTACTTTGTTTAGAGGGACAGATAGCATGTACTGTAACACTGAATGGTATTGACACAGACATAATGCTAACAAAAAACAATACAAAAAAGTGGGAAGACAGCTCAAAAAGATGTTCTTTTTCACAGGCTGCTGGTACGTTTTGGAGTCAAGAATACAAACTATTTCAGGGAAAAGAACAATAAATTCTAAAAGTACAACAGTTGCAGACATGCTATTGTTTCCATGTGATGGCAGAGAGAGGAACAGGAGATACTGTGTAAAGGCAAAGAGAATTTGAACAAAGGTACAGAAAAGATTTAAAAATGCAAGAGTTGCAATGTTTTACTGTACAAGAACATGCAGTGCTCCATTATAAATCGCCGTGCCTCGAGGCTGGTTCATCTCTCATGCGAAGGAGGTGGAATTCCTGTATTTTTGAAGCAGAGAGCATTTGTTGATCATGTTAGAAAAGGTGATCAAGAAGTATTGTTTGGGTGAATCCGGCCTTGCAGTCTGACATTATTACACCTTTAGTGGAGCTGTGTGAGAAATGGGAAGAGGACGTTGCGCTCCAAATCACTGAGGCAGAATGGACTACGATACTTGCCAACACATATACAGTGTCTCGGAACGCTACATTGAAATTAATTTATTTTTAATTTGTTGCATAGGGCATATCTCACCCCTGGCAAAATTATCCGAATCTTCCTAGTGGCAGAGGCAGCCTGCCCCAGATGCAGAGAACAATGCACTGAAATGCTTCAGATGGTTTGGTCCTGCCCCACGTTGGTTGATTTTTTGAGGAAGATAGTGGAATGTATCAATGAGACTACCCAAAGGTCAATCCCCTGTACTCCTTTGTCCTGCTTGCTGGGGGAGGTTCCTGCGTCCCAATAAACGTAAAATTACTACTAGATTTGTGGATTTGGCCCTGATCCTTGTGAAGCGGGAGATTATCATGCGCTGGAAGGTCACTAGGGGCACTAGGTTGGTAAAATGGAGAGAGTATCTCATCCAGTGGGTGGGATACGTAAAGTGCAGAATTATTCCAAGAGGTGAGAAGAGGACGCAGGCCGATAAGGCCCGGGGAGTGGAATCATTTAGTGGATTGTCTCAAGGACCCTGTATTAGATACTGTAGTGTAGCTCCTATTTCCCTTATAGGCTCTGCGCATTGGAATAATATATCCTATAGGTTTGACATAGGACTAAGGTCGGTATGTCCCTATCGAGTATATTAAACTTAATTACTAGTGCCAGCTAGCTCAGAGGCCACTAGAAACTTCTTGACGACAAGAAGGGATTAGTTTCTGGCAGCCGCAAAACATGACCACTGTGTTTCCCTTACAGAATCAGGATGTGTCCCAGAGTCGTAGAAACAATAGATAACTATTTCACTCAGCTCAGTTGTGCAGGATTCAGTTACGTCTCAAAGTTACACAGAAATAACAGACGGGCGTTTCAATAAAATGGTTTATTGAACAGTCTTGTTTCTGTTGTAAGTTAGATGTGCTGTTACGATCACAAGACAGTATGCGAGATAGATGATGTACAAGGTGAGCAGTAAAAATAAATAATACTGCGTTAGCATTATCTTTTCAGCATATATGCATTTACATAAAATGACACAGCCTAAAAATGCGAGTACTCATACGATGCGTTTCTAGCCTAGTTCTACCCAGTGTACCTAACCTATCCTAGGTGTAGGGAGAAGTAGAAGTAGGTGCTGTATTCCTGACTAGAGTATACTAAGAGTAAGTTACGCCTAGCATGCCAAGAGTCTAGTATGCCAAGAGTCCCTCTAGGTTCTAGTCTGCTCCATACCTGAAGAATGAGAGAGGTAGGAATCTCTTTCCGGACTCGAACTCCAACACCCCGCAAGGGAAGTTAGATCACTGGAAGCTGGACTCTCTGCGTGCAGGGATGACAGTGTCTTCTCAGTGCGTCTGGCCGGGAATCGGGCTCCTCTGAAGTCGAGGTCTCCTCTGATTTACAGGGGTTTGGGAAGGTATATTTATACCTGAAAATGTTAGCATTGACGTGAGTTGGGTAGCGAAAGACGTCATGAATGAATCCCTTAAGGAATAGAGGTTCATGCATAATGTATGAGTCCTTGAAGAAATCAATAGTCCTGGGCAAGGGAAACTCCCGCAGCCTGAGGGTCTGTTTTTTCATGGACTCGTTGAGACGCTAGGGTGGACGGATGTCGGAATCCATGCCTGTATTTGGTATGCATGGTTTATGCCTAAATAAGGTCTGGGATTGTATGCCTATATAAGGGCAGGTTGGATTGTGCCTATATATGGTCATGAGTCTAGAAAGCCCGTTTATGGACACCCTATGAAGTGTACAACACCCACTCCTCTTTTGTGTATACAACAATACTAAAATGCTAAACATTAAAAATGCTAAACATTAAAATGGAGTACCGCATATTAAAACATATCTTAAAAAGCTTTAAAAGACATATAAAAAATGCAAAAGGTTGCTGTACATCATAAAGCAGTGCTTTTTATTCTTAGCATAAGGTATGAAATAAATGCATTTGGAATGAAATTTTAAAAGCAATATTTACATATGACGAAAATGATCGACAAGGTTGTTCAAAATCAAAAAATCATTTCCTGTCATGAAACTTAAATGAACTGATTCAGACACACAAGATCACTAAGGGTCCATGGAAGTACTGCCAAGTCTGTATTATAAGGCTAGTTCTACGTTAAGCAGATTGGAGTGCCATTTTTGTTCGAAAAAATGTGAATGTAGTTCAAATTTTGGTAATGTTCCAAAGTTTTGAAAAATGAAGGCCAAATTGCTGCTGTTGCACTGGAACACAGCATGCCGAATCAGAGTCAGTTCACTGGTCTGGTGTAAACATTAGATCATCTATTTCAATAGACAAAACATCTTCCACTGTCGTCGGTGTAAGTTGGAACACCTCGTGTAAAAGATTGACCGCACAAAGATGGGAAACATCGCTCTCAGCAATGTCCGCGTTCGGTGTTACCTGCGTGCCTGAAGTTGTTTCTCGTACCTCAGCAGCAGCAGGAGGCGACTGTGAGATCTCAATGAATGCTGACATCAGTATTGGAAGCCTCTGGGGACAACACAGAGCATGGGCCGTTATCGGGTCCAGCAAAGCATCGACATCCTTTGGCGCAGCTGATGGATATGTTAGACAAGCGTCCAACACGCATTCTTCACTGCATAGCAGGCATCGTAGAACAGGTAAGATGCAATCTTGCCAGATTGGTCGGAAGGACAGGAACCACGTGGTATTAAGGTCCCGTAGACGAGTCATGCCTAGTAGTTGTACTATTCGCTCACTGCACTTTCTTTCAAGGAGAGCTTTCTCCATTTCGCTCGGAGTGATTTCGGCGAAGAGGCTGGCCATAGCGCAATAGCAGACAGATGAATAAAATTCCCGCAACAAGTGCTAGAATTAATGGTATGCCACCAAACACCGAATGTGCAAAGTTCGGAATGATTCCAAGTATTGCCTGGAACGGTGCTAAGAGACCGGCGCAAATGCTCTTAAATACATGAATAACTCCTGTTGTATCTGACATGTTAAAGATACGTGATATCATTTCTACGAAATGTATAGGGCAGTTTGTACGTATTAAAGTCTGTATCTCAGCCGAAGTCCTTGCAACTTGTAGATCATAGGTTTCTTTGGCCGAGGTCAAAGGCACTGTTTGCTGTAAAAGCATGGCTTTCATTCTGCTTAAAGTATCAAATCTTATAAAAGAGACGTTCAGCGAAGGCCATAAAGGCGACTCCCTGACTGTGTCTATTGGGGAAACAATACTTGCATACAGCAAGTGACCCTGGAGTTGACCGTTACTAGATATGGGATGCCTGGCAACATTCCACAGCAGCTCTGATCATTCAACATGAGGTAACTCCCATTCGAAAGTTGTCCAAACGTCGGATTAATCACAGCAGCTGGTGAACCGTGCTGATGGCAAGACAAGTTTGCCACAGAACCATTACAAGCTCCGTGTAAAATAATGTCCTGGCAAATGAGTGAACCGGTCAGTGCAGGTTTACAGTTGATACCGCTAAGAAACACTTCACGATCCCCACTCCAACATCTATGTGTATATGGTAACTTCCAAGATATCTTAATGTATTCCTTACCCAACCTTTCATATTTGCCCGCTTGCATCTGTCTGAGGCAATAGTGAAACTGAAAAGTTGTCACAGGCAACGTTATTTTGCCATGAATAACCCATTCCGTAGCTGGTTTTTCTGCCACTGTAAATGGTAATTTCTCCATTTTTTCAATGCTCAGCACTGTATACCTTGCTCCTCTCTGTGCCAATTCGATCTGTTTATCAGTGAGATTGTATTCCGCAAACAGAGACGACGTGTTGATGGGCCTCTCACCAAGGAAGAACGGGAGAAAAGGAGACGACAGAACTAGTGTTTATATTGTGGCAAAAGTGGGCACTTTGTCAGGGAATGTCCAGTAAAACCTACCCGAGCAAGAGGGAAGAAGCCTTTTGTTCTTCCTGTGGTCAAGGGAGATTGGTCGGGAAACGGGGAAACCCAGTAGGCGGTGGGGTCCGGCTACTGGGTTCTTCGTCCGCCAAGACGCCGATCCCTGCCTTTTGTGACGGCAGCCATCATTTGGGTGTAGAGGTGACCTTACGTGCGTTGACAGGCTTGGTATGGCAGGTCACGGCCCTAATCGATTCAGGAGCCACCGGCAACTTCATCGACAACCGATATATGGTGGATCTGGGTATGGCTACTGTGCCGAAGGCGAAACCTGAGACGGTTAAGGCAGTGGACGGCACGGATCTTACCTCTGGTCTCATTCGTTTTCAGACCGAGGTCCTGGGAATGACGTTCGAGAACAACCATACGGAGTCCATCGCCTTCGATGTTATCGATGCACCTCAGTTCCGCTTGATACTGGGTCTTCCGTGGTTAGTGAAACATAACCCTCGGATCGATTGGGTGTCCAGGGTTATGAGTTTGGACTCGGCTCTTTGCTCTTCTCGCTGTTACCCGCAAGCAGACTCCTCCTGTACTAAGGACGTGCAGGCCCGTGCGCTGCCTCTCACCGGAACTGTTATGGCCATGCAAGGGACCGTGCCGGACGTGTACCAGGACCTGGCTACAGTGTTCGACAAAAAGGGGGCGAACACTCTGCCTCCTCATCGAAGCTTCGAAGCTTCGACTGCAGAATAGACCTGATTCCAGGTTCCACACTTCCCTGTAGCCGTATTTATTCCCTTACCGAAAAAGAGAACGAACACCTTCGTGTGTATCTCGACGATTACCTACGCAATGTGTTCATCCGTCACTCCAGATCACCTGTGTCATCCCCCCTCTTTTTCGTGACCAAGAAGGAGGGGGATCTGAGAACGTGCATCGACTTCAGAGCCATGAATGCCATTACCATAAAAAACCGGTATCCCTTACCCCTGATATCCAACTTGCTGGACCAGGTGAGAGACGCCACCCTCTATACCAAACTGGATCTCCGTGGGGCCTATCATCTCGTCAGGGTCAGGAAAGGGGACGAATGGAAGACCGCGTTTCGAACCAGATATGGTCTCTTCGAGTACCAGGTCATGCCTTTCGGGCTCTGCAACGCCCCGGCTGCCTTCCAGTATTTCATCGACGAAGTCCTGAGAGATTTCATCGATCAGTTCTGTATCGTCTACATAGACGACATCCTGATCTTCTCCGGAACATTGGCGGAACACGTACATCATGTCCACACTGTTCTGCGACGACTCCAACAACACGGATTGTACGTCAAGCTGGAGAAGAGCGTCTTTCACACCGATGCAGTTGAGTTCCTAGGACACATCATAACCCCTGAAGGGATCAAAATGGACACCAAGAAAGTCGAGGCTATACTACAATGGCCTTCCCCTACCTCCGTGAAACACGTCCAGCGGTTCCTAGGGTTCGCCAACTATTACCGTCGTTTCATCAGTGGTTTCTCTAGGCTTATCACCCCCATCACTGGGTTATTACGCAAGGGCGTTCGCTTCAGCTGGAACCACGAGGCAGAACAAGCCTTCCAGAACCTAAAGAGGAGGTTCACTACAGCCCCGGTCTTGATACATGCCGACTCCGAACAGCCATTTGTGGTGGAGGCCGATGCCTCACAAGACGCCCTGGGCGGGGTGTTGTCCCAAAGAGATGCCAAAACTGGCCTGTTGCACCCTGTGGCCTTCTACTCCAGAAGATTGCAGCCAGCCGAACGCAATTACACCATCTCGGACCGAGAACTGCTGGCCATTAAAGCTGCCTTCGAGGAATGGCGCCAGTATCTCAAGGATGCGAAACACCCTGTGACCATTTACACGGACCATAGGAACCTCCAATTCCTTCGCTCTGCCCGAGCCCTCACCTCTCGGCAGTTGCGTTGGACTCTGTTTTTCAGTGAGTACGACTTCCACATCACGTACCGCCCCGGCAAAGCCAATGCCAAGGCCGACACTCTGTCCCGTCTTGACGAAACCGAAGATACCAAAACTACGGTCGAGCCAGCGCCCATTATCCCTGAACGCTGTTTCCAAGGGGTGGTCCTTTCCTCTGCCTTTTTGTCTAGACTACGTGATGACATACGGAGGAATAACCCATCGACGTGGACGGAAGGACTCCTAGGCGTCACAGCGTTGGACGGATTCCTGTACAAGGGTGACCGCTACTACTTGCCGTTGACGGATCACCAACAACAAGCTCTGTTCATGTGCCATGATCACCCGCTAACCAACCACCCCGGCCATCACAAAACATTAGACCTGCTACAGCGGCACTTCTGGTGGCCTTCTATGGATGCTGACGTGCACGCCTACATAACACGTTGTGCCATCTGTGCTCAGGGGAAGATCTCGTCTCAGTCCTCAGTAGGACTGCTGCATCCCATCCCTGTGCCTCCGTATCCTTGGCATACCATCTCCATGGACTTCGTAGTCGAGTTACCCAGAACGAAGGCAGGATACACCACCATCCTCACCATTGTGGACCACCTCACCAAGATGGCTCATTTCGTACCCCTGAAGAAATTGCCCTCGGCAGCTGAATTGGCGGTGGTAGTCATGCACAACGTGGTACGTTTGCACGGTATACCGTCGGTTGTGATCACGGACAGGGGCTCCCAGTTCGTATCCAGATTTTGGAATGAGGTGTGCAACACCCTGGACATGGAAGTGCGTTTGTCATCGGCCTACCACCCCCAAACAGACGGCCAGGCAGAGAGGACCAACCAGACCTTGGAGCAATATCTCCGCTGCTTGCTGTTGGCCGTAGAGAAGGACTGGTCGGAGGTACTGTGGTTGGTGGAATACGCCTACAATAACAGCAGGCATTCCGCTATCGGAATGTCCCCATTCTACTGTCTCCAGGGGCGACATCCACGAACCGTTCCCTGGGAAGAACCACTGAACAGCCCCTTACCCACGGTACAGGCTTATCATAGCTTCCTTTGTGAACTCTGGCAGCAGGCCCGATTTGAGCTGGCTAAAGCTAAGGAACACTACAAGCAGGTGGCGGATAGACACAGGCAGGTGGAGCCATGCTACAAGGTAGGGGATAGGGTGTGGGTGTCCATACGGAACCTCAATGTGCATGGTCCTAAGAAGCTGTTGCCCCGTTACGTGGGTCCCTATGTCATTGCTAAGGTGATCAACTGTGTGTCCATGAAACTCTCTCTGCCCCCCCAGATGAGGATCCATCCAGTCTTTCATGTGTCCCTCCTGCGGGCTACTCACCCTGACTGCGTGGTCTCGTCTCCTCCTTCTCCTGTACTTCGGGATGACCAAGTGGAGTATGAGGTCCGGGCCATCCTTGATTCCCGGAGGACCCGGGGTAGGCTCTTCTATCTGGTGGACTGGAAGGGGTATGGCCCGGAGGAGAGGTCCTGGGAACCTTTGTCACATGTCCGTCATGCTTCCCGGTTAGTCAGGGCCTTCCACGTGGGTCACCCCGGTAGTCCTCGCCCCGCCACTGTTATATGATCGGTGGGCGATTGGGTGGGGGTTCTGTCTGGTGGTGGGTACTGTCATGGTTACGGACAGCTGCGTGACCTCCGCACGCCTTACGAAGCGTGATCGTGACTTCGCAGGTGTGGAGTCGGGTTGGCAGTCTAGCTTCGGAGACCGGAAGCGGACGCCACCTTAGTCACGGCGCTTCTGGTGTTACGAGCTTAACAGCTGGCGCATCCCGCTACTCCGGCGCTTTGGATTAACGCCGTTGCCGCCATCGGATGCAGGCAGAGACTCCGCACTTCCTCCAGTAGGTAGCTGTTTCTTCTCCTTCTGTGCAGACGCCTTGTGTCTGCCGCGCTGTGCGTTGTTCCTTGGCTGTGCCATCCCGATGAAGCGTGGCAATTTTCCTTGACTTTCACAAGACTACCTTTTCCGTGCAGGCACTCCCCTGGCCTGTGATCCTTATCAGAAGCCTAGTTTCGTTACTTTGCTGACACCACGCACAGGAGTGTGTTCAGCTGTGTGCTGCCAATTCCACTTTATTATTTGCGCAGGAGCGCTGTTTTTCTTGATTTTGGTTTTGACGCGCAGGAGCGCATAATACTTTGTTTATATTACTTTGAACACAGAAACCGTTCCACGTACACTTCCTGGCGTACTGAAGAGATACCGTTTCCTGGAATATGCGCAGGAGCACTTATTCTTTGCTATCCTTGTTGATGCTTTCATTGATATATATAAGGTAGACCATACTGTCCTTTTTTGACCTAGTAGTCCTCAGAGAACATAGGAGGGGTTGGTGTGCACCACAGGTACTAGCTGTGCCCTTATTTTTCCATTGCAGAACCAGTGTCTTGAGGGTTTCCAGGAACTTCACACAACTCCCAGTTTTTTATATCTGGCTTCTACCCCTGGTCCCATCTCCATCCTGGTCAGCGTCCACACAGCTACTAGGGTAAGGTGGGAAACGGCGGTGGTGGTCCCTGTCGCCCCTGCGAGATCATCTCACAAGTATAAGGTAAGACTTGTGGGACATTGACA